>JAQGAU010000672.1:0-24991 GCA_034698045.1 Paramacrobiotus richtersi | reverse complement strand
ATACAAGTCTGGCAATAGTATGCAGTCAACCTAGAATAATCGTAAATTACCAGCTGTATGGGCAGTGATTTTAGCGTTATAAATATGCAGCAATCTGCCCTCTTCCAATCAAGCCACGATGCACAACAAGTCAACAACTTCTTAAGTCGTCAGCGTACACCCGTTATTAGCGCGAAGCTAATCAGTTAGTAAGCATCATCTAACAAAACCCAAATAAACAGCCCAGCAGTGCGATTGGACTAATATTGTCACAAATAATTAAAAAAAGCCGGCCGATATCCATTCCGTAACCAGTTACTCGGCTATTCGCGGGCGGCTAGAGTGGCCTCGCTCCTCGCTCATATGCTGTAGCATGAGGCCAAGCGTTATTACGGCTAACTACACATAAGTCTTCCACAACGTGGTTCTGGTGAATAGCCAAGAAACCATCGTTTACGCATGTTGGTTAGCCGTTAACTTAGCTGCAGATTAATTGTATGCACAATAAACTCATCCTGCTGCATGTACGGCCGCACCCAGACTTCAAACTGGCCACTGAAGGATTCTGGTGGATATCGCATTGTAATGATGATATTAGTATCGTCCAGTGCGAAATAGACACCGGACGGAAAAACGGCTTGGATTAAGGCCCCAAGCAGTGATGTAGACAGCGGTTTTGGTGGGTTCCGAATTCCGAATGTTTCTTTACGCCTGCGCACGTAATAATTGTCCGGTTCTGTGATCCGGCATAGAAATGCTTGCTCTGACATACTATGAGTGCTCTCTCTGCTCCTTTCATCCAACGACTGCAAAAAAACAGTTACATTGTTCGCCCTAATCAAAAAGTCTTAGCTCTGCTGTGCTTTTTAAACTCAATAAAACTTGTCTTGCAAGATATCGTTAGAAAGAGCAGAAAATTTATCACGCAGAACCAGCAACTTTGGTTCCATACTGCGCACGCTGTGAATATTTGAAATGTTTGAGTGCTCATAACTTTTTTTATTATCAACCGATTCTGCCCATCTCGTGTCAGAACGCGACAAATACTCTGCTCTTTCTAACTATATCTTGCAAGACAAGTTTTATTGAGTTTAAAGAGAACAGCAGAGCTAAGACTTTTTGAACAGGGCGAACAATGCACCTGTTTTTTTGCACCCGTTTGATGAAAGCGGCAAAGAGAGCACTCATAGTACAATAGAGCAAACATTTCTATACCGGATCACATAATCTGACAATTATTACGTGCGCGGGCGTAAAGAAGAATTCGGAATTCGGAACCCGCTAAAACCGCTGTCTACATCACTGCTTGGGGCCTTAATGCATGTAGTGGACGCTACGTTGGAGCCCAGATAATGCGATTAAATGAATGAATCTTTAATATTTTTCTCCGCTGTACATATCGTACTGCTACACTGTTCAGTATCACACAATCGCATATTAAAAAACAAAAACACGTCTTTCATTTCTTTGGACGAATCAACTGTACCCAAAACACAAATAGCGTTTTCCCACTGTATTTCTCTGCTTATTTGCTGGCGAGGATTTCCATCAATTTCCACCATCGGCGCATTCCATTATTCTCGCGTATTCTGCGTCCCACTTCCTTCAGAAACACAGCTGCTCTGGGACCCCAGCTCCCCATAATCTCGAATCCAATCGGCTGAACGCAGTATCGGTAGCTTAAAGCGCTGTATCGAGTTTCCTTCTGTCTTTCTCGTTGATCCGCGGCAGCTCCCCATGTCGTGCTAGTGCGGGCGAAGGAGTCTGCACATGTGTTAGCAACAGTAACGTCCCAAACAAGCGGTTTTCAGGCCTTCCAAGGCATGAGCGTCAAACCATCCAGACGTTTTCCATCCCCTCTATACAAACCCGGCGGTTCACGTGCTGCAGGGATGCATGCTTGCTGAAATAAGCGCTCGACGTATAACATCGTTCAGTCCTGAATGCCTTGGGTGTCGACCTTTACTTTGTTTACACACTAGCCCGTGGTGACCATAGACGTCGATGTGCGATTTGCACACGCACCGATGCCCCTTGCATACTTCTGCTCCTAAACGAAGAGCAACTGCAATCCGTAGGTGGGAGTCTTCCAGTAAATTTCCAAAAGTGGCGACAGGCAGTGCAAACAGCCAGGCTCGCAACTCAGGTGAGGATACTGCCAACAGACGAGAAGAGGTAATCGCGTCGGCAGGCTCCATCATTCTGGCCACTGACTTAAAAGTGTGCTGCACGGTTGTCCACGCCGACTGAAGCTGGCGGCATTCTGGAGGCGAAGGTTCCATACCGGTCCGGTTCTGACCACTCGTCTACCAGGTTAGCTGTTAGTCCCGGGGCATCAACACCTTCAATCATCGCTGCGATATACTCGGCCGCTGCGGTCAAGGACGCAATGTATGTCGGCAGAGCGATATCCGAAGCGCTGATCAACCCCAGCCCCCCGAATTTCAGTGGAAGTGACGCCTGTTGCTACGTGTTTCCATTCATCGCGAAGTTAGTAATGCTTTCAGCTTTGCTGCGGATTATGAGATCGAACCTGTTGAGCTCTCGGTCATGCTTCCAGCATTCAGCTATCCTCAGCAGGTACAGCATCGTCGGGATAGCCAGACAGTTTCTGAGCAAGAACGGTGCTTGATGTGCTGGCTGGATCTCGAGACGGTTGATCAAGGTCTCAAAGGCTTCCAGTTTCTCTACGAAATAGCGCACGATCCCACTGCACAACATAGGTGACCCCAGTAACTCCAGTTGCTCGGGAGCGACCAGCTGGACATCCGGGAATCTTTCCAGGAAAACTCCTAGGCTGTCCACTCGCTCTTCATTCGTACCACCAAAGGCATACACCCCACATTTCTGCATGTTAAGCTCTAACCCTATCTCCGCAGCTCCAGCCTGGAGTTTTTAAAACGCATTATTAATCTGCAGAAGATCACTACCAAATGCCGCATCATCCAAATACTAGAGGCTCAATTCGGCCCGTATTTCGTGGGACAGTTTGTTCGTCACGATTGTTTGTTCGTGCGACGATTATAGCGGACGCTGTAGCGGTGTTATGTGTGCTCATCCACCCGGTTGCGCAGCTGTGAATTTAGGGTCAAATTCTCTCCTGCTCGGCTGGTCACGTTGGAAACCGGCGTGTGGAATACATCAGCGGGTGTTAAAAGAGGCCTAAGAAATAATTCCGCCTTAGGATAATATTTGTGGGTATCTACACACTGTTTGTCACACTGCAAAACTCTTCCAGGATTTGATGCACAAATATGTACATCACGATTTCAATGTTTATTTGGTCGATATGTCCAATAACTATGTTGGTTCCGTATGTGGTATGATGCGCGGATCTTGACGCTTCGTAACATGACGCATCTGGAACATGGTCTGACTTACTCAAAGATTAGTAACTGTTAGCTGTATCTTGAAATATAGTGGTGCTGCGTGCATTAATGTGATTATACGGAAGCACCGTTTGTAAACGCCGAAATTGCAATTAAGCCAGGACAGTGACCTTTGCTTACCGTGGCTGAACGTTGCACTATTGGTTTTCTTGAAACCTAGTGCGGCGTGTTCCCAAATTCCTGTGTTGCCCAACTCATTGTCAGTAAACGTCAAGTACGAGTATTGCCAGAGCTTTTATTGCTTCGGATATGTACTCGTATCAAGGCCCGCGCTGAAATTAGACTCAGACTCTTCCTCTGAACTTTCAAACTCTGACCGCATGTGCTAAAAGTCCGACTCAGACCACTGCAAATCTGACTTTAATCCCATCAGAGCATAATCTCATCGAAAACGTTTTTTCAAACAAGCAGCGCCGTTGCATGAGACAATCTCACTATTTTTATTTTGTTTGTTGTGTTTTAAACATGCCAAGGAACCAATTTTTAAAAATTTGTTTGAGTACAGACTGCTCAAGCGCCTTGCGCCAGTCACGCGCTAAGCATACGATATGCCAGAGCCGCATAATCAAAGGGTGTGTTTTCCTCCCAGGACGACTGTATTAAATTATGACACAAAAAGCCAATAATTTGCATCATTTTTACAGAGTTACAACAGTCAGAGGCAGACATTCAGTGGTCAGAGTCAGATTTTAAGAGGTCAGAGGCAGAGTGTGAGTGCGAGTGTGAGTGTGAGTGCCCATGTTTTGTTTGTTTATTGCATTTAACGTCCGTTACAATCAGTGAAGGACACTGCTCGAGGTAACAGACTAACAATTCAAAACACCAAAAAAGGCAGCGTTCACATCGAACAAAAATGCTCAGTATGAATAAACCGCTTGGTCCACCGCAAGTCTTACCATTTGTGATTTGACATAGCTCAGCGCATCCTTGAATGTCCGCAAACTTGAATATGATCCATCAGGCAATGAAAATGTTAAATGTTAAACAGAAGCAGTTGCGGCAGCCATTCAAGCGGTATCATGTAAAAGAACACCCTACAAGAAAATTACAGACTAGCATAGCGCTCGCAACATGCATCATTATTATCGTTCCTCGGTATAGTACAACAGACGCTCGTGAAACTAACACACCCAAGCTTGTGAGTAGCTGCAAGCGAAACACTTAATATTTGATAACGTCCCAGTGTGGCATACTAGTGAATGCGGCACTGAACTTACGGATTCTGGCTGTGCTGCCTACGTTTGGATGCTTGCGAGACGGTAATTACCGATTTCATCGCTGTTGTTTACCGGTGAATTTCGTGAATCTGAGGAATCGGCATCATTAATAAAAAGGCTGGTTTCCAGTGATCTTTGCTGGTCGACTGTTTCCTTGCAACTTAAGAACGTACCGCCTTATTTGCTGGTCACACGGGATGCCTGACGGCGTTCCATAATTAAGTGGAACCTGAGGCATCCTCTCTAATATGCATAGTCATCTCGTTCGGCCCTGTTCTTCGATTGGTGGCCAGAGGATTGTTTTCAGTTTGTCTTCCCAGAATATTCCAGAAATCATATAGCATGAGATTTCTTTTTCTCGTGCACTTCTGTTCACCGAATGCTAACAAAATTCGAAAATTCTTTCGTTTTAGACATTGATATTTGGGTCTAACTGAACGCAGGTCTTTAAGTTGGGCGGAATCGATCATAGAAGTGAAGAGCGTTATTTGCAGTGGATTTATTGCCAGTTTATCTACGTTGTCAAAAGCGTGGAGTTGCGATGCGAAAATTTCGTTGAGTCGTCCACAGGATGCTGCATTGTGGAACATCCTGACATATACTGGATGTTTTGACCGTGAACATCACAAGAAACACTTCCTATAAAAGATGACGCCAATGAACGTTTCTGTTGATAACTCTACGACATCACACGCTGCCTCAACATACCTAGCGAGCGCTGCACCTCTTATTAGCATAACAACAGCCACCTTGTTTCTCAACTGTAGTGTCCTGTATATCATTCTACAGCAACGTACCCTCCGTACAGCGTTCAACGTTTATATCATTGTCCTCCTTTCCAGCAATATTTGTTACGCGGCAATCGGTAGCCCCATCAATATTCTGATGATGAAACAGTCCGGATACTGGCGACTAGGCCATTCAGTCTGCACCCTGCTCATTTATAGCCGCGACATCGTGCTGCCCACCTCCGTCCACATCCATATCCTGATCAGCATCAATCGAGCCTGGGCGTGGTTTGCTCCAGTGTCGTACCGGCATCGGCATACGCGGACGGCTGCTTCTTTGATGTGCTTGGCTGTTGTGATATACCTACATGCTTTTAATTTACCCTTTCTTGTGTTAGACGCGATATTTTATCGCCAACCAATTGAACTCGGTTGTTTATTGAATACCACAGCGCAGTATACATATACTATGATCTCATCGATCTGGGTATTTGCTGTACCGAAGCTGTTGATGACGGTGATTTACCCCTTCCTTTTATGGAAATGGTTGCAAAGAAGGCGCTTACGATCTCGAGCACGAGCCAGCACAACGGTCAGAAAGCCGTACAAGCGAGTTCGATCGTTTGTACTGTTGACGCTGCTGACAATTAGCACCACCGTCTGCTGGACGCCAGGAAACGTCTACTTTATATTGGTCGGGTATACACCGGTGAGGAAGCTGGGTATTTTGAAAGAAGCGCAGTCAGTGATGTATCAAATGCAGGCTCTTTTGGATCCTATCTTGTTTTGCCTCAGCGTAAACAATCTGCATGCATACATTATTGGCATCTGGAATGTGCGCTTCAGAAAACGGAAAGTTGATGAATATGACGTAGACACTACATCGGGTATCCGCCGAACTAACGGATCAGTCGAATTAGCAAACAAATCAGGAGACTGACACTTGTTTTCCGTGATTCAGCGTTTGACTATTTGCTTGCTTGAGTCCGAGTACGTGTATGCATGTTCCCAATGCCAGTAATACCGAATTCAATTAAAAGTCGGGCTATTGCCATAGCTTCTACTGCTTCGAATGTGCTCGTAAACATGTTTATTTCATTTTTTTAAACGCTATGTCTTCGGATGTCCAGCGACAAGCCAGCATTTAAGGAAGTTTCTGTGTATTGTCATGAGAACTGGTGAAACAACGAAAACACCCGCGCACCTGTATACCTTGCACTAGCTTCCTTCATGACTTATAATAGCCAGAACATCAGTTCACAATATCCAGAAATCCGTTTGTGCGCACAACGTCCGGTTGTTTCGCAATGGTAAAAAACTTAAACGCATTTTCTTCTCAGATAACTCAACGTTTCATCCAAACTTCGTAAACCTTTCACGATAAAGGCACATATGTATGATGATCGTTCTGAACCAGTTTCAGCCCAGAAGTAAGTTTCTGAAATTTTGAAATGAATTTCAAAAATGTTAAAATTCATTTTAAAATTTCAGAAACATGCTTCCGGGCTGAAATTGGTTCAGAACAATCACCATATATATGCGCATTTATCAACAAAGTTTGAAGCTTAAGAAATGTGGATGAAACTGTGAGTAATTTGACAAGAAAATATGTTTTCACCAATATTGCGCATCAACCGGATTTTGCGCCCAAATGGATTTCTGGACATTGTAAATTGATGTTGTGGCTATTATCGATTAAAGATCTATAATATGGACCGGACCCACGGTCGAAAAACCCAAACAACCAAATAAAATCACTAAAAACTGACAACACCCCTAGATCGGCCATAGTCGAAAACGGGGTCACATGGTCTTTTTATTTAACAAAAGTCTGACCCGGCACAGTACACATCCATTCAAATCGCGCTGAGTGGTAGTTCTTACCGCAAAGGTTACTGTAAAGGATAAAGCAAACCGTGATATACCGTTGCTTGGAGGAAAACTAATTAAAATTGTAAACTATGTACAGTAAGTAATTGAACTATCCAGGAACCGGCATTCATACAAAAGCGGCATTTACCATCTTTCGGCTTTTCAAATGCCGAAAGTAAAACCAATTTTGGTGCAGGGATTCATATGTGGAGAGTGGTTGTTCTTACCGCATGAAAGGTTACTGTAAAGGATAGAGCAAACCGTGATATACCGTTGCTTGGAGGAGGGTGGAGCTAAACATATAACCAAAAAAACAAGATGTAGATAAAAATTTACTTCAACATAGCGCGATTCGTGGATTAGATAAATACGTACATCAAGATTATGTCTAACATGAGTTAATGTTACTGAACCAAGGTATTGCAAAGTAGATGTGTACAATACCTTCAATCATGTCCGTCAGTACATTAGAGTACGATAGAATATTACTTTCTACATTGCAGAACAGTGCAGTTGAGTACAGTACAGTAGTGTGCAGTACCACCGTGTACCTCATAATATATGGCAGTACTATACAGTGCAGCACTATTAATATAGTAACATAAATAAGTAATTAAATGGCTACATACGGATACGGATGATACGTTTTGGAATTAAAACCGATGTTCGCGGTTTTGTGCTAGGACACAGGGCGGCCCTTTACCGCGAGATTTTTTGCATACATCAGCTAAAAACTAAAAACACTCAAAAATATTCCTTCGGAAATATGGAAATTTGTGTTAGCGGTAGTTTTCGGAACAATTTTGTCAACAAGCGATATGACAATTTTAACCTGGTTATCAAGTCCATCCAAGAGAATGCAGATGCAGATTAAAAGTGGTGTTGAAGTGGCATCTTTCGCCATATTCAAGCCGCAAGCGTTCCAGAGTGTGAACGGAGAATTATTACATTAAACCGAAACGGCTTAGTTTTTCTAACTGATGCAGAAACGGATGAAAAGTGAACCTAGCAAAGCTGGCTACCTCTTTGCATTGTGGTACCACCGGCACGTGGGAATGACACGTTGACACAACCATCCCCGTCTCCGCTCTATCTACATGGATTTGCGGATGCATTTGACACGTGTTTCCGTTGGGTGGGGTAAATATGCTTGCTGTTCATCATTATGCAATTTTCGTCTTTATTGCTGTCCCTTGGGGAGAAGTGATCTCTTCGAGAGCTGTTGGCGAACTTACATTTACGAGGTGTCCAGAGACAACTATCTGAGCAAGGGGTGTTGACGAGTAGTCGTGATGCCGTGCATCTTTAGTGACATTTGGGTATCAGCGGTCTTAAATGCGGGCTAATTAGTGTCACGATTATATCTGTGTTTATCATTTAAATCTCGAGCCATCTGAGTTTGGATCTGCCTGCAGGGCATCAATTATCGATTACGTCGGTGTTGTTTCCCGTGAATTCCCTACATCTGTGAACTCGGTATCATTACTAAAAAGGCTGGTTGGCGGTGATCTTGGCTGGCTGACTGTTCCCTTGCATTTTAAGAACGTACCGACTTATTTACTAGTCACGCGGGATGCCTGACGGCGTTCCGTAGGCGGAACCTCGGGCATCCTCTTTAATATGCATGGTTATAACTCCTTCGACCCTTCTCGTCGACTGATGTCCACAGGATTGTTTTCAGTTTGTGTTCTCAGAATACTCGGGAAATCATATGGCAATGGATTTCTTTTTCTCGTGCGCTTCTGTCCACTGAACCCAATTCTCGCGTTCTAAACATTGATATTTGCATTTTTCGGAACGCAGGTCTTTCAGCTGCACGGAATCGATCATACAAGTAACGGGCGTTATTTGCAGTGTAACGATTGCCAGTTTATCTACGTTGTTAAAAGCTTGGAGTTGCGGTGTATGTAGTATGTACTGGCTGTTCCCACCGTGAACATCCCGAAACAAGAAGCACTTTCCTTAAAAGATGACGACAATGAACGTTTCCATTGATAACTCTACGACAACACGCACTGTCTCAGCTAACCTAGCGAACAATTCTGCTGCAGCTCTTATTATCATAACAACGGCCACCTTGTTTCTCAACTCTGCTGTCCTGTACATTATTCTGAAGCAACGTACCCTCCGTACAGCGTTTAACGTTTATATTATTATTCTCCTTTCCAGCAATATTTGTTACGCGGCAATAGGTAGCCCCATCAATATTCTAATGATGACACAGCCCGGATACTGGCGAATAGGTTATTCAGTTTGCACCCTGCTCATTTATTGCCGGAACATCGTGCTGCCCACTTCTGTTCACATCCATATTCTGATCAGCATCAATCGAGCCTGGGCATGGTTTGCTCCAGTGTCGTACCGGCATCGGCATACGCGGACGGCTGCTTCTTTGATGTGCTTGGCTGTTGTAATATACATTCATGCTTTTAATTTACCCTTAATTGTGTTGGATGCGATGCTTTATCGCCAACCGGCAAGAGTCAGTTGTTTCATGAATACCGACGCGCAGTTTACATGGACTACGATTTCAGCGATCTGGGTATTTAGTGTTCCGAAGCTGTTAATGACGGGCATCTACCCGTTCCTTTTATGGAAATGGTTGCAACGAAGGAGCCTCCGATCTCGAATGCGTGCCACAACGGTCAGAAAGCCTGACAAGCGAGTTCGATCGTTTGTACTGTTGACGCTGCTGACAATTAGCACCACGGTCTGCTGGAACCCAGGAAATGTCTACTATGTACTGATCGGGTATACATCGTTGAGGAAGTTGGATGTTCTGAAAGAAGTGCAGTCACTGATGTACCAAATGCAGGCCATTTTGGATCCGATCTTGTTCTGCCTCAGCGTCAACAGCCTGCACGGGTATATTACTGGCATCTGGTACTTGCGCTTCGGGAAACGGAAAGTTGGCGCATCTAGTGAGGAAACCAGATCGACTGTCCGTCGAACTGGGGGATCCAATTAGCTGCATGGCGAATGCGCCAGGACAATAACATTAGCCTGCTTGCCAAGGTCTAGAGAAACGGTGCACTGTTTGCTTTGTTGAATCCTGTTTCTTACATAGCCGTATTAAAGAGGAAAATGTTCCTATGGGCTATGGCAATCACTGCAAAGTCGGTTAAATTGAGGCTATTGTCAAAACTTTTATTGCTTCGAATATCGTAAGTATAAACATGCTTGTTTAGTTCTTTTCAAGCACTCGTCTTTGGAGTTTAAGCAGAAGCCAGCCATTCACGCCGGAGCGAATGGGGAAAACCTTGCATGCGTTTGTTTTCTTCTCCTACATATTATGCTATGCGATTAGTTTAAAGCGCGTGCGCCGGCCCACACCCATGCGCAGTGAAAGTCTGTTCTCATATGTTTTGCTTGACTATTGAAAGTCTGTTTATGCCAGGGATTCTGCTCACGTAAGTGCTCGGTAGCATTCGGACCGTACTTACGTCCGACGTTACGCAGCTATTTATCATTTGATTCGACCAATTACATCAGTTGACTGTGCCGACAACATTGAATATCAAACCAAATGACGATATCAACATGATGTCCGGAAATTACACAGGGGGGAATCTCCGAGATGTATACACTTCTACATTATATACATCTGCACTTTGGCACCATACGCCGTAGACTGATACCATACACTACAACCTGGTTTCAGTATACAGTCTCGCGTTTTATAACCGTTTTTCTGTTGAGCTCTTCGTTATCTACGCAAATTTGTCTCCATAATCTACTGAAAGGCGAAGGTTGCAGTGTTCTATAGTGCTCTTTTTCGATACTTTCCTGGGAATATAATAAAAGTCGCTATACCAAACAAATATGGGTTAAAAAAATTTGGTAATCGCCTGGCCCCGCCCTGGGTAGAATGGGGGGTGCGCTTAGGGGCCCGGGGGGACACTTCCAAATTATATACACTTCCGTATTATATACAGAAAATCTTTAACGGAGGGTGTATATATTATGGAGACTCCACTGTACTACTACTCTTCCGTATCCACATGAGTACGTAATACGGTGTAACATATTATAATATAAGGAGTCTGCATGGGTACATCACTGGGATCTGAAATGTGCGGTTCAGGAAACGGACAGTTGCTGCTGAATTCATTGAAGGTACTTAAACGGGACTTCGGCGAAGTGGCGATTGAACAAACACAATGACACTAACTTACAGTGTTGCACTTTTACTGGTCTACAAAAAGGCAACACTGTTTATTTTCTTGCACCAGAAAAGGTTTGTTTCCTGTGTCATTTGACATCGACCCAATAAAAATGGGTCGTTCCTTTCCGAAATTCAGGCGGTAACCTTACTACTGTAGGTGTATGCATTTTGTAAATTCGCTTTGGAGTGTTATGGCAAGATACAAGCGAAAGTAGGTAACCTGCGCTAATCAACTGCCTTCCCGCAATTATAAACAAAATGATGGGTTTTCTTGATTAATAGCTTGAATGCTGCTGGATGAGCTGCATTTACAACATTAAACCGGCTTAGTTTTTACAACTGAAGCAAAAACGGATGGGAGATTACAGAGCAAAGCTTGGCACCTTTTTTAGCACTGTGATACAAATAGGCACGTGGGTATAACAACCACACCAGTCTTTGCATAGGTTCGCGGAAGAATTTGCCACATTTTTCCGACAGGAGAGAAAAGTATGCTTGCTGTTCACCATTACACGTTTTGTTTTATTCCTGCCACTTACAGTATGGTCAAGTTATGGAGACGTGGTCTTCTTTGAGAGCAGTCGGCGACCTTGCAGTTGAGTCGGAGTCGTGGTAATGCAGTGCATCGTTGGTTACATCTGGGTATCAGCGTTGTATCAAAGGCGGACGGAGTTCGTTTAGTCAGAGTCGTTATTAGCTAAGTACGACTATATGATTTCTATCTGTGTTTGTCATGTGAATTTAAAATCTCGAGATTTCCCTTGTAAGCCGGACTGTCTTATGACTGTGTATAGTTCCTTCGTCCGGTCACGCGGGCGGTGTCATGGAAAACAGCTCCCTCCGAGGTTGAGAAATATTTATAGACGTGCATCATGCATTAATTAGTGTTATCTTTCCTCGGTACAGTACAACAGACGCTCGTGCAAATTAGCACACTGGATTTCCTAATTAAAGCTGAATATTATTATTATTGATGACAAGGCTGGTTTGCGGTAACCTTATAGCTGTTCTCTTAGAAACGTCCGGCCTTACTGGTTAGTCTCGCGCAACACCTGACGGCAGTTCACAAAGCGAAACCCGCGGCATCCTCTTTAATATGCATAGGTATCTGATTTAACCTTCCCTGCGGTTGGTACGTGGTCAGAGGACAGGTATAGGGATTCGTTTGTTTCCCCAGACACTCCGGAAGTGGTATGGCATTAAATTTTCTTTCCTCGTACACGACCTTTGTTATTTATTTTTCGCGTTGGAAACAGGGATATTTGCATTTAATTGAACGCAAGTCTTTAAGCTGGACGGAGTCTATCATCAACATTACCAGCGTTAAAGACAACGATTGCCAGTTTTTCTACGTACGCTGTCAAAAGCATGGAATTGTGCACAGATTTCAGTAACTCTAACATCGAGGCCAGATGCTTGACCTAACAGGATGCTACGTCGTGAACATCCTGACCTGTACCGGGTACTTCAACAGCAGACATCTCGACCAACCGAAAGAAAAAGCATTTCGTTTAAGATGCTGACAAAGAACGTTTCTACTGATAACTCTACAAATCGGCAGTTGGAGACAGCAAACATTATCCCAGCCAGCCTAGCTAGCTCTTATCCTGTTGTTCTTATTAGCACAACAGCGGCCACCTTGTTTCTCAATTGCACTGTCCTGTGTATTATTTCAAAGCAGCGTACCCTCCGCACACCGTTTAACGTGTATATCATTGCACTCCTCTCCAGCAACATTTGTTTTGCGGCAACAGCTAATCCCATTAATATTCTCACGATGCAACAGTCCGAATGGCTGCTAGGCCACTCAGTTTGTATCCTGCTCCTGTACTGTCGAAACATCATGGTGCCTCTTTCTCTCCACATCCACATCCTAATCAGCATCGATTCGGGCCTGGGCCTGGTTTGCTCCGATATCGTACAGGAATCGGCACACGCGGGTGGCTGCCTGTTTAATGTGCTTGGCTGTCGTGATATACATTCATGCTTTTAATTTACCTACAGTTGTGTTATATGCAGTGCTTTATCGAAAGCAGGTACAACGCAGTTGCTCACTGATTAGTAACGCGCAATATACTAGTACATGGAATATGATCTCATCGATTTGGGTATTAAATATGCCGAAGCTGTTAATGATGGTGATTCATCCCTTCCTTTTACGGAAATGGTTGCAAAGAAGGAGCCTTCAGTCTCCAGCACCATCCAGCACAGCCGTTCGAAAACCGGACAAGCGAGTTCGATCGTTTGTGCTGTTGACGCTGCTGACGGTTAGCACCACATTCTGCTGGACGCCCGGGGTTATCTACTATACATTGACGGCGTATACCCAGTTGAGGAGGTTTGATATTCTGAGAGACGTGCAGTCAGCGATGTAACCACTACAGGCCCTTTTGGATCCTATCTTGTTTTGCCTCAGCGTCAACGGTCTGCATGGGTACATTACTAGGATCTGGAATGCGCGCTTCGGAAAACGGAAAGTTGCTGCACATGACGAAGAAATTAAAAAAGGGGACCGCCGAACTGGCACTTGCAGTCTTGAACCAGGACAACTACACTAGCTACCAGAGGTCTACAGAAATATATTCCTGTGCTAGTAATAGCAATGTCAGTAAAAGCCGGCGTGCCATAGTTTATCATAGCTTTTATTGCTTCGAGTAGATGCATAGACATGTACATTTAATTTTCTTCAAGCGCCCGTCTTCGGAGTTCAACCGACAGCCAGCCATTCAGTTGGAAGCGAAGGGGAAACGATTTCGCGCAAATGTATTGTCGTTTCTACAGATAAGCAAGTGAAACGGCGCACCCAGTGAAAGTGTGTTCTCCTTTGTCTTGCTCCACCGTTGAAAGTCTGGCGCTGCTCATCTGTGTGATCGACAGCGTTCGGATCGTATTCACATCCAAATCCGACGGTTCAGTGTTACTAAGATAATCTGACCATTTGCAGTCGCATGGGACTTTTATTCCATCGAATGCATGTGGTAATTACTTTCGCTAATTCATATCCAGATTCGAATTCATATCCATATCGGAATATCAGTTTACATCAAATTGTGGATTTAATTATGATCAAAGATGTCACCGATGTCATTTCACAAGATCTGCAGAGCCAATGTAGGTTTACGCAGCAAAAAGACTGGAAGAAGGGCAGCGTTCGTAATAATAGGAAGCCGTAGTTAATTTTCCATCTCATTTCCGGCTTTCCCATAACTGTTGACATTAATATCCAGCTAAATTACGAATCCACACTTTTACTGTTATCTGACTCCTACTGTACCAAGCAATGGACAAAACGGCTTTGTCAGGCAGTTATAAAGTTCACCAAACAACAAGTTGCCTAAAATATGACGTAAAGTATCTGTAAAACACCTCTCAACTTTAATGCCAAGCCATAATGGGGCAGTTACATGACTGGACGTAAACATATACCCGTAAATAACGCACAAGCTGGAGACCCAGATAAACAGCCCAGCAATGCGGTTATACTAGTGCCACAAGCAGCCAGAAAACCAACTCGCCGGTTTCCGGTCCTTAATATATCCGTTCCTTAACTATCTATTCGCAAACGGCTGAAGAGTCCCCGCTGCTTATATGGCGGACGATGTAGCGGTGTTTTGTGTACTCATTCACCTGGATGCGCAGCTGGGAGATCAAGGTCACAACCTCTGCTGCTCGGCCAGTGAGACAGGCTTTTCGAACACATCAGCGGGGGTTAAAAGAGGCCTAGAGAATAGTTTCGCATTAGAACAATACTTGCGGGTGCTTACAGTCCTTACGCATTGGTTATCACACCGAACACCCATCCAGGATTTGAGACACAAGTATTTTACCTGCCTACAACCTGTACAACCTGCCTATAAATATGGCATTAAACTATGCTACCAATTTGATTTCGGTAGAGATTCCAGCAGAATAATCAATCAGCAAAATAATCATATACCACCAGCTGTGTATATCTACTTTGAACTGTCTCGCTTGCGTCCTTTTCCCGTTTTGTGACTACATGCATGTACCTACCGTGCCAAGAAACGGTACGTAACGATTCCAGACTGTTGTATTGTCAAGCAGTTTCAGTTTTAATAATTAACCACAGACGTAGAGTTGTCTCAAACTGACGTAAACATATACCCGTAAATAACGCACAAGCTAACCTGTTGTCAGGCCTCATCGAAAAAGTTCCAAACAAATAAGCCAGCTTTTGCACTAATGCCGTAAACAATCACAAAAAAATCGGCCGCGGTATAACTTCCTTAGTTACTCATCCACTCGCAAGCTGCTGAAGTAACCTCGCTGTTTATTCATCTGCTGCAGCATCAGGCCGATGTAGCTGGTCAGCAAGTCATCATTTTTTGTAGCAATGAAATGCACATTGTTGTAAATACCACAAATACACGTTTAGATGAAAGGGCAACGTACTAATGCGGTTTCACAGAGAAGCTTGGTTCCTCGGACTAAGTTCCCGATGGTCATGTGGAAGAATGTTTTGCCACTGCTCCAGTTGGATATTCTTGTAAATGGATGTACATCTAGGATTTTCTATTCGAAATGACCGCATTTAAGCTTTCGTATAAGCTATATGGTACCTTATTAAAAGCGTCTCTGTTTGAATATTTTACGTACAACGGTATAAACATACTTTAGACGCCGTGTCGATCAAACTGACGCCGTTTTTACTGATAGCAGGAAGCAAGCGTTCCGGATAGTTGGAGTCGATTGTTTGCTACAACAACCGTCGTCATAATCTTTAAGAAGTGCTTGTTGAGATTGTTATGTTGTTATTGTACGACGCGTTCTGCGCTCCAGTTAGATCCAATGACATCAAATCTGCAGCAACAACCAGTGTCTGGCATTGTCTACGCGCACTTTGTTGTGTACCTTCATGCTTTTAATTTCCCTGGAGTTGTGTTGGACGCGGTGCTCTATTGCCAACCGGTAGAACTGGGTTGCTGGTTGAATACCAACGCGCAGCATACGTGGAATATGATCTCGTCCATCTGGGTGTTCAGTGTGCCGAAGCTCTTTATGCCAGTGACGTATTCCTTCCTTTCATGGAAATGGTTACATTCATTCATTTATTTCGAGCCGACAAGCCATCTCGTGGCACTCAAAGACGAAGACCTCGCTCAGCTAGAATAGGGGCAAGCAATGTTAAAAAGCAGGATAAAAGAATCGGATCGTTTGTTCTCCTGATGTTGTTGCCATTAGCACCACAATCTGCTGGACACCTGGGCTCATGTAATATGTACTGATGGGATATGTACCGTTGGAAAAGCTGGGTGTCCTGAAAGAAGTGCAACTAGCGACGTACCCGCTGCAGGCCCTATTGGATCCTGTCTTACTTTGCCTCAGCGTAAAGAGTCTGCATGGGTACATTACCGGGGTCTGGAAAGTACGGCTTAGTACGGCTTTATGAAACGGAAAGTAGATGATTATAGCGAGGAATCTCGAACGAGAATCCGTCGAAATGGCGAGTGAAAGAGAACGACAATGGCTAACCAAGGTCTACATAAAATAGTGCTTATCTTCTCAAGTCCTAAACAGTTGATTTCCCATGTGACTGACAGCGCCGGGTTGGTTTTTGCAGTTTAAAAAAACGGATCGGTAATTAAATAGCAAAGCTTGGTGCTTTTTTGTGCATTGTGGTATGGAGATGCACGTGGGAATGACAACCCTCCCCAGTCTCCGCTGCACCTACACTGGTTTGCGGATTCATCTGGCTTGTTTTTCTGTCGATTGAAATAAGTAGGCTTATTGTTCATCAGTTATACGTTTCATTCTATTCCGCTGTCAGTTATGGAGACTTGATCTTCTTCGAGAGCGGTTGGCGAACTTACAGTTACGAGGTATCGGAAGACATCCATTTAAGAAGGGGTGTTGAAGAGTCGATCGTCGTGATGCAGTGAATCATTAACTACATTAGGATATCAGCGTAGGGTCAAATGCGGGCGGAGTTCATTTATTTAGTGTCGTTATTACTGCAAGTACGGTCACATCTGCGTTTGTAATGTGAATTTAAAATCTCGCCTGCCCCTTGTGAGTCGGACTGTTCTTATTGTGCACTGTACTATTTCCTTCGTTGCTCTGGTTCCCACCAAAGTGAAGGAGACGCGCGGCAGCAGTGACATACATTGTGAACCGACAACGCGGACCGTGTAATAGAAAAGAGCTCTTTCCAGGAAATAATTATAGGTCAGCATCACGCTGGCATGCGTTAGTATAATCGGTTCTCGGTACAATACAATATTAATAGACGCAGGGGCAATAACTACAACACACCCAAGCTTTTTAGCTAGCTACCTACAAGCGTTAACTGTTTTAATACCTGCTTCAAACGCATAAGTCCGAGTTTAGCATGCACGGGACGAGAATCTTACGGATTATGGTTTTGCTCTGACGGTAATTACCGATTTGATCGGTGTTGCTTACCGTGAAATTTCTGAATCTGGGTAACCGGTATTGTTAACACAAACGCGATGACCGTTGCTGTTTCCTTGTATCTTAAGATTGTACAGCCTTACTTATTATTTGTTAGTCTCGTGGGATGCCCGACGGTGTCCCGTAAGCCGGAACCGGAGGCTTCCTGTATGCATAGTTATCTCATTCAAACCTTCCCTTCGCTTGGTGGCCAGTGCGTTGTATTCAGTTTGTTTTCAACTAGAATACTCCGGAAGTCATATGGCACTGGGTTTCCGTTCATCGTGCACGACATTTCTGTTCACTGACCGCTAATAAAACAAGAAGATTCTCGGGTTGCAAACATTGATATTTGCGTTTGATGGACTTGGGTATGTCTTTAATTGGGACGAATCGATCATTCATGTTACGAGAATTGTTTACAATGTGAAGATTGACGACAGTTTACCAACGTTACCAAAAGCTTGAAATTCTGATCCCTACTGTGAATTTCAATGACTCTAACACCGAAGCTACGGACATGATGCTGCATTGTGGTGCATCCTGACCGAAATTATCAATTTGGTTAAAAGATGACGGGAGGGAACCTTTCTGATGCTAACTCTACATCCTGGCGTTCGGAGAGAGGGCACACTATCCCAGTAAACCTGACAAGCCCTTCTACTCCAATTCTTATTAGCATAACAACGGCCACGTTGTTTCTCAACTGCAGTGTCCTGTTCATTATTCTAACGCAGCGTACCCTCCGCACACCGTTTAACGTGTATATAATTGCACTTCTCTCCAGCAACATTTGTTTCTCCGCAACAGGGAGCCCCCTCAATATTCTCATGATGAAACAGTCCGGATACTGGTGGCTAGGCCCATCAGCTTGTATCCTGTGGCTTTACTGCCGGAACATCATGGTGCCCCTCCCTGTCCACATCCACATCCTTATCAGCATCAACCGGGCCTGGGCGTGGTTTGCGCCAATGTCGTATAGGCATCGGCACACGCGGACGGCCGCTTGTTTAATGTGCTTGGCTGCCGTGGTATACCTTCATGCTTTTAGTTTACCTACAATTGTATTAAATGGGGTGTTTCATCTGCAACAAGTGCAGCTCAGTTGCTTCTTTAATAATAACGCGCAATATACATGGAATCTGATCTCATCGATCTGGGTGTTCAATATGCCGAAGCTGTTTATGACGGTGACTTATCCCTTCCTTTTATGGAAATGGTTGCAAAGAAGGAGTTTTCGGTCTGGAACACCAGCCAGCACAGCCGTTAGAAAGCCGGACAAGCGAGTTCGATCGATTGTACTGTTGACGCTGCTGACGATTAGCACCACATTTTGCTGGACACCGGGGGTAATCTACCATACACTGATCGAGTATACACCGGTGAGAAAGTTGGATATTACGAGGGAAGCGCAGTCAGTGATGTTCCAGATGCAGGCCCTTTTTGATCCTATCTTGTTTTGCCTCAGCGTCAAGAGTCTGCACATGTACATTGCTGGGATCTCGAATGTCCGCTTCAGAAGACGGAAAGTTGCTGAGTATCATGGAGAATCCAGGCCGGGGATGCTTCGAACTGGGGGATCCGTTGAATTAGCAACTAAACCAAGGCAATGACGCTTGCATGCCGTGGTCTACGAGTACTGCACGTTGCACTGTCAATTTTGCTTCCTTTAGTCCTGCATAGTACATGTATGTATGCCAGTAAAATTAAGGCGAGCTCAGTAAAGTCGGGCTGTTGGTATAGCTGTCATTGCTTCGAATGTTTATTGCACACCAAGATCTGCAGAGCCAACGTAAGGTTTAGTAACAAAAAGAAGAGCAACCTTCGTGATAAAGGGAAGCAGTAGTCAGTTTTCCAGCCCATTTCCGGCACAGAAAAATCGAAATCAAATCTTCTAGCAGACCAGTTTCCGAACATACCATGGCTGTTCCATGAACTGACGACATTTTCTAAAGACCTAAATTGCACTATCAATATCAATATACAGTATTGATTTCCATGAATTCCTCTGCGTTATAGCAGCAGGCATTAGCAGTCAACGAGAATAATCGTAAATTACCAGCTGTTGTGCATCGGCTGGCATTCTACATATATGGCGCGTCCGTCCTCCTCCAAACAAGCTTCGATGGACATGGAGCACAGCAGCCGTCCAAAGCGTGCGAACGGACACACCACAGGGACTTCACTTTCTGAAAAAGTGCTCGAAATGAACAAACAAACATTCCTGAACATGTTGTACATGTTTCAGTGCAACCCTGTAAGCATACGGTGCATATGTATGATTATCACGTATCGTGCAGTTATCTTCATCAGCGTCAGGCGCTCGCACGAAACGGTGGGAGCTTTCCTGCAAACTGTAAACGCGGTAGCCCTTCATGTGGCTCGCGTTATGAATAAGTCGCTGTACATGTCTAAAAGTCGTTATATTCTATAAGTCTGTGGTGTATATTTTTTGTCTGAGTTTGGAGACGGTCGAGACGCCGAAACCAGTTTTGTTTCCTGTCAAATTCTCTAAATGTGAGGAATCGGTCTTCAAAAACAAGGCTAGTTCGAGGTGACCTTAGTTGTTTCCTTGTTTTTGTCTTAGGAACGTGTCGTCTAACTTGTTAGTGACGCGCAATACCTGACGGCGTTAGATAAGTGGAACCCGCGGCACCCTCTTTAAGGGGAATTTCCAGTTAAAACGATGGGTTAAGAGTGGATGCTGCAAGTGCACGGTTATAGGCAACAGACAACATCAATACAATGGTTTCGGAAGTGAAAAGATGGATCTCCAGTGTCCTTTTGTCCATTTTGCGGAAATGAGCTAGGACTGGAAATGACCGGCTGTTCTGCAATACGGTAAAAATGTTTACGCAGAGATGCCGCTTTCAAAATCCACGTTTTCATCCGATTTGTTTGGACGATATATCAATATTTAAAAGGCATAAATGCAAATTCACACAATTCATGCTGAATATTTTCACTTTCAATCGCATTGTATGGAAGTTTTCCAGTGTCTACATCCGTGAAGCGGCACTTTGTGGCACATAACCTCCGATTTAACCGGAGTCTACCCTTAATATGCATAGCTATCTCGGTCACCTTTTCCCTTCGATTGATTGCCAGAGGATTGCATTCAGATTGGTTTCCTAAAATACTCCGGAATTCATATGGCATTAAATATCCTTTCCTCGTGCAGGACATTTCTGTTCACTGATTGCTAACACAAGGCGGAGAACCTGTAACATATAAATATGCTCGATGTAACGTGCGTAACGTTGATGATCGATTCCGTTCGACTTGAATTATTAAAGGCGTGCGTTCCATTAAATGTAGTAAGTTGATGTAGTATATTGATGGTGTGTCGTGAAACATCCTGACCAGTGCCGGGCATTTCAACCGCGGACATCCCGACCAACGAAAAGAAGACGCACTTCGTTGAAAAGATGGCGACACGGAACGAGTCTACGAAGAACTCGACAAACTGGCGCTTGGAGACAGCACACATTAAGCCGGCCAACCTAGCGAGTCCGTTTGCTGCATCTCTAATTAGCATAACAACGGCCACCTTGTTTCTCAACTGCAGTGTCCTGTGTATGATTTTAAAGCAGCGTACCCTCCGCACACCGTTTAGTGTGTATATCATGGCACTCCTCTCTAGCAACATTTGTTTTGCGGCAACAGCTAGCCCCATCAATATTCTTACGATGCAACAGTCCGAATGGCTGCTAGGCCACTCAGTTTGTACCCTGCTCCTTTACAGTCGCAACATCATAGTGCCCCTTTCCATCCACATGCACATCCTAATCAGCGTCAATCGGGTCTGGGCTTGGTTTGCACCAGTGTCGTACAGGCATCGCCACACGCGGGCGGCTGCTTGTTTAACGTGCTTGGCTGTCGTGATATACATTCATGCTTTAAGTTTACCTGCAATTGTGTTAAGTGCGGTGTTTCACGTACAAGGTGTACAACTCGGGTGCTCATTTAATCCTAACGCGCAATATACTAGTACATGGTATATGATCTCATCGATCTGGGTACTAACTGTGCCGAAGCCGTTAATGTTGGTGATTTATCCCTTCCTTTTATGGAAATGGTTGCAAAGAAGGAGCCTTCGGTCTCGAGCACCAGCCAGCACAGCCGTTAGAAAGCCAGACAAGCGAGTTCAGTCGTTTGTACTGTTGACGCTACTGACGATTAGCACCACAGTCTGCTGGATGCCCGGAGTTATCTACTATGCACTGACCGGGTATTCGCCGGTGAAGAGGATGGACGTTCTGCGAAACCTGCAAGCAGCGATGTATCCACTACAGGCCCTTTTGGATCCTATCTTGTTTTGCCTCAGCGTAAACAGTCTGCATGGGTACATTACTGAGATGTGGAATGTGCTCTTTAGAAGACGGAAAGTTGCTGAATATAACGGAGAGTCTGCACCGGGAATCCCTCGGACTGGGGTATCCGTCGAATTAACGAGTAAACCAGGGCAATGACGCATGCTTATGGTTGTCTACTGAAAATGCACTATTATTTTGTTTTCTCGAATCGTGCATAGTACATGTATGTTCAGTAATCAGTATATTCTTGTGCCATCAAGGCGAACTCAGTAGAAGTCGGGCTTGTATCATAGCTTTTATTAGTGCGAATGTACTCGTGTATGCATGTTTGCTTGATTTCCTTCAACAGCTTGTTTTCGGATTTCAAGTGACAGCCAACCATTAAGACAGAAACGAAGGGCAAGTGACCTCGCACACGACTGCTTTTTTTCTTCAAGTTGAATAACATGGAAGCCTATTTTTCCTGTGGCTTGCTTTACCATTGATAGTATGATTCTCCAGGTCCATGTGATCGTAGCGTACGGAGCCGACTGTATCTTCGTTGTTAAGATGACTTGACCGTTTGCACCCGCATGTGACTCGTACTCCGCCGAACGCACCTTCGGTTAATTCCCATCCAGATCGGGATATAATTTTACATCAAATTGTGGATGTGATTATGATCAAAATGTAATTTCACACCAAGATGAGCCCACGTATTAAATGTTTACGAAGAGAAGGGCAAGATTCATAATAACGGGAAGCAGTAGTTAATTTTCCAATCCATTTCCGGCAAAGTAAAATCGGAATCAGAGATTGTGGCAGACCAAACTGTGGATGTGGTTATAATGACTGCTCCATACACTGACAACATTAATACGGAATTAAAATTCAATTACGTTTCAGTATCGTGACCTTCATTTAATACCAGCCACTGTTCATCGGCTGTCATTCTTTTATATCACATATTCGTCCTTTTCAACCAAGCCATGATGCAAAACAACTTCAAGGTACTTGAGCAGCCAAGCGATTTTAATACGTTAATGCTAAGCCTGAGGAATAAGTTGCCTAAAACTGACGTAACAATATAACGCAAATGATGCACTAGCCAAGTATTTGTCCAATAATATCATCTAAAACGACCCGAACAAACAAACCAGCAATGCAGCTCTACTCAAGCCACAAACAATCACAGAAAAACGGCTGGCATCCGTTCGTTAACCAGTTAGTAATCTACTCGCAAGCGGATGGAGTCACCTCGCTGCTTATTTATCTACTGTAGCTTCACTCCGTACGTTCGTTGTCATGGCTATGCATGCTTCCTGATGTAGGTCTTGATATTCATCATTATTTGTTTCGTTTTATCCCTGCCAACTACGGAAGCTGGATCTTCTTCGGCAGAGGGTTGCGAACTGACGATTACGAGTATACGAAGACAACTGTCTAATCATGGGTATCGGCGAGTAGTCGTGTAGTCGTGATGCAGTGCATCTTTATAGTTCATTTGGGTATCAGCGTAGCGTCAAAAGCGTGCGAAGTTCATTTAACTAGAGTCGTATCAACCACGATTATATCGTTTTTCATGCAAAATCTCGAGCCGTCCCCGTGTCAGTCGGACTGTTGTCATGACGGTGTATATTTCCTTTGTTATCCCACACACCAGCAAGCCTGTCAATAGATGCGTTTCACGGCCAGCGCACAGGGAATCTGTTCGCCAGCAAGCCTGCTAATAAATGCGTTTAACTGGCAGCGCGCAGTGAACCTGCCGACCTGTTAGCTCTCTGATAAATTTGTTTTACAGTGAAACCACCGGTAATCTGCCCACCAGCAAGCCTGCTAATAAATGCGTTTAATAGGCAGCGCACAGGAAATCTGCCCGCCAGCAAGCCTGTTAATAAATACGTTTTACTGGGAGCGCACAGGGAACCTGCCAATCTGCTAGCTCTCTGATAAATTTGTTTTACAGTAAGGGCACCGGCAATCTGCCCACCATCAAGCCTGCTAATCAAGGCGTTTATCTGGCAGTGCGCAGGCAATGTGTTCGCCAGCAAGCCTGCTGATAAATGCGTTTAACTGGCAGCGCGCAGTGAATTTGCCGAAATGTTAGCTCTCTGATAAATTTGTTTTACAGTAAGGGCACCGGCAATCTGCTCACCATCAAGCCTGCTAATAAATGCGTTTAACTGGCAGCGCGCAGCAAACCTGCCGACCTGTTAGCTCACTGATAAATTTGTTTTACAGTGAAACCACCGGTAATCTGCCCACCAGCAAGCCTGCTAATAAATGCGTTTAATAGGCAGCGCACAGGAAATCTGCCCGTCAGCAAGAATGGTAATAAATAAATTTTACTGGAAGTGCTCAGGGAACCTACCGTCCTGCTAGCTCTCTAATAAATTTGTTTTACAATGAAAGCACTGGTAATCCGCCCACCTGCAAGCCTGCTAATATATGCGTTTAATAGGCAGCGCACAGGAAATCTGCCCGTCAGCAAGAATGCCAATAAATAAATTTTACTAAGAGTGAACAGGGAACCTACCGACCTGCTAGCTCTGTAATAAATCTGTTTTACAATGAAAGCACCGGTAATCCGCCCACCAGCAAGCCTGTTAATAGATGCGTTTCACAGGCAGCCCATAGGGAATCCGCCCGCCAGCAAGCCTGTTAATAAATACGTTTTACTGGGAGCGCACAGGGAACCTGCCGATCTGCTAGCTCTCTGATGATTTTGTTTTACAGTAAGTGAGCCGGCAATCTGCCCACCATCAAGCCTGCTAATAAATGCGTTTACAGGCAGCGCGCAGGAAATCTGCCCGTCAGCAAGAATGATGATAAATAATTTTTACTGGGAGTGCACAGGAAACCTACCGACCTGCTAGCTCTCTAATAAATTTGTTTTACAGTGCAAGCACCGGTAATCCGCCCACCAGCAAGCCTG
>JAQGAU010000671.1:0-24992 GCA_034698045.1 Paramacrobiotus richtersi | reverse complement strand
GCACGAAGCCATTCATCTACGAATGGCCCTGCTGGGCGAATGTACCAGAGGAATAAATTTGTTGTTGTTGTTGTTGCAGACCGACTTTCTGTGGATACAGCCGTGTCTGTGGACAATCATACAGATGTCATGAAAAGGACAATTCTTGGGCTTCTAGTTTGCTATGTGCATTGTGCTGTGCATCAGGATTACCTCGGCAATATTGTCACCTATATTTGGATGGAATTTCAAGTCCAGTCTAAGTTGCGGCCGCTGTCCGTTGTAGAACGTGATAATGCCGATGTTCCTGGGTTCCACTCTACTGGCACTCCTCGGTATCTTCGGATTTCCTTCATGAAGAATATTAGCCACCAGGCGAGCAATAATGTGAGCCTCAGTCATGTTTACAAAAGACATTCCATTACTGGACAGTTCGTCATTGTGCGTCAAATCCACAAATACCATCGGAATCTTGGGTTTGGTTACATATGCGAAAATATCTTCTAAAAGACTAGAAGCCGGGGTGGGATTCGTTATATCTGTAAAGGAATAAACGCGGTGTTACAGAAACGTTCTTCCTGAGCCGTGGCTAGTACTGTCCCATAAACGCACTTATTGCTGGGTGTGGCACGAGTTTTCCGTTGTAGGTTATTTGCGACACCATTTTATAGATTCTGGGATGCATTCGATACTGTTCCGTTAGCATTACTGAAGGACAGGTCCCCTTCTTCTGCAGCCGCTGGTATAATGAGGTCATCAGCTGAGAATGTTGGAGAGGATGAAAGCGCACAACGGGACCTAGTTGTTTAGGATTACCGAAGAGTACCAGCTGCAATTGACGACAAATGACCCAGAGCTCCATAAAAGTCATAGTTGTATTCGCGTTATTCGGCGCAGGCTTTATTTACCTTTTCACAAGCCCTTGTGATGGCAATTTGGCATTCTGGCTCCAGCGCTTGTACCGCTTCGTCGATCAGTAAGTACGGGAACCTTACTCCTTCCAAGCTGGAAACCCCGGCAGTCTGGAAATTTTAACCATATTTAATTACCGTTTTTTAGTAAAATATGGGCTTTAGTTACATTGCAGGTGCAGCAAACAATCCTGGCTTCCCGGATACACTGCACTTCGAACGTCGATATTGCTTTCTGCGTCTGAAGCACTCCAGTTCGCTCCCGTCTAAGTCTGTCCATTACTGTAAACTTCCTAGCTCCTTCGTGCATGCTTTGCTGGTCGCGAGTGTGTGCGAACAGCCGTAACAATTTTGTGCTGCCTCTTAAATCGTCAAAAAATTCATTCATTTCTGCAATCTTCAGCGTTAAATGGTCCACGGCTACATTACTAGGCGCGCACACCAAAACTTTTCCACCCGTGTCTCTGGCAAAATTAATCACAATGGCCGCAGCAGTGTGGGTTTTGCCTGTGCCCGGCGGACCCTGAACCAGACAAACTGGATTGTCCAGTGCCATCTGCACTGCTTCGCATTGTTTATCATTCAAAGGGCGAACAAGGTGCACTGGCACAGATACCATTGAAGGGAACAAGAAATCACGAAATTCAGGTTTACTATGTCCTTCGTATTCGATATGCAGTTTCCTGCTTCCATGCTGGAACTGTCGATTGACGGTGCGGTCGTCTATAGTTCCTTGCGCATTTGGATTTTCGTCAGATAGGAAATGGTTATCAAAAGGTGATTCCAGGAGTTTGTCAAGGATTTGTGGCGCAACACACATGCGGTCATTTGCAATCTTATATAGGGCTTGATTCATCCGCCAATAGCACATGTCATTGAATGGCTGTCTAAACTCCAGATCCCGATCTCCAGGTTGCCACCTTTCGGTGATTGGCGAAAGGCAGTGAACCAGGACAATCTGGCTGTTGCCCTCCAGTCTGAAGGATGAAATGGATGCATCGTGCTCCCAGATTTGGTTTGGTGTTCCGCTTTGGACTCGCGATACCATGATAGGGCGGCCCACTTTGAGGAACGGCGTAAAAATCCCTTCTGGAACAGTTACTTCGATGTCGGAGTCGTTTATTCGTCTTGTCGCAAGTCCACGCATTCGCGGTAGTGATGCGATGGAGCCTTCTTCTTGTTTGGATAACGCTTTTACCAGATCAGTCCAGCATTTGCCGTATTCTTGCTGGTTGGAGAACGCGCTTCCTGCCAGCTCTTTGCTATGAGCTTTGTGCGCTCTCTGCAAAGTAGATAAGTAAGCAATCGATGGATAGATAGAGAGATGAATCAATACGTACTATACTGGTTGCATCGCAGTTTGCATATGTATATAGTTCATAAAAGCAAAAGAGTGAAATAATGATAAAATCGCCCTGAAAATAGTACTAATGTGTACTTCGAGTAGCGATTAGTCTTTCTTCGCGATGAGAACTAGACTTCAGTGCTCTCCAGCTACAACGGAGTTAGCAGTGCACCACTGAGAAGATCCACGGTTGATTCAAAACAACTTGTATCGTACTTTGTGAACGATAAAATCAGCCTTTGTGCCCTTCGGTGTGACCCGCCAGAATGACTCTAACAGGTCTATCTGCCTTCCTTTCAAACCACCCAAGTCCCATAGGTCATAAGATCGTTGACTGTTCTTATCCATGATATCCCCTGGTACAACAGGTAGAAGCCATGATGCTACGCGGTCGCAGCCTTCGTGTATGCCATCTTCGGGATGAATGGCTACTAACGGATTCCACACGTCTTTCCCCACCTTGTCATACACAACGCCGTGCTCGCGGCGGCACCAGGTCTTTTTTGCATTAAACGGTTCCGCGGGATCTTCGACGGCCAAATCCAGGATGTTGCTGTAATTATCGCACCCTGAACATTTTGGTTGGTACAGGCAGTATTTGATTACAAAATCTGCGGACTGCATTTTTCGCTTGGAAGTCTCTGGCGGAAAGCCACGGAATATAGAGACCGAGTAGTGTTTGGCTTTGACGCAGTGCGCTATGATGTGACTGGTAGACGACGAAAAAAAGATTGTTAGATGTTGAGGCACAGTATAACGTAACTCGAAATGTCACAAAAACGGCCTGAAGCATAAAACAGTTTATGCATTCCTACCTCTTTTGTAATTTGTCCCGGGTCCCGTTGCAGAACCATTTGCGGCAGTTCTCCGCATTGCATAGAGCCAAGTATTTCATTTCATTCAAACCGCAGTACCTGTAAAATATAACCATCATCACAGTACGAGCGTAATCTGCATGCTATAAAGCTTCAGAAATTCAACGGGTAAATTTGATTCGTACCAACAATAAGACAGTAATTTATGAACACTTACGCGCACTGCATGGTTTCAGAGGAAGGGGTAGCAAAAACCGGCATTTGTACTTGGGTGGCGATAAATGCAGGGAATTACAATCTTTTCTACAATAGCTGAAGATAAATTTCACTGGAGTATTTGAGACATCCAGCGATATCTGCCTCGGTTAACAAAGTTGCGGCAACCGGGCTGTCAGCTCGTAAACAGCGAGAATATTTTTTCCTACGCGCACAGCAGTGATTGTCTCTCCTGAGCTACTTGATGTCGGAGAAACCCGTTTCCGCCATAAAAAAATTCACGCCGGTATGCATATAGCCGTGTACATGTGGATTCCTTTCGGCTGTTCGGTGGTTGTGGTCTCGTAACGTCACTTGCCGTTGCAGACTTCAGCAGTCATGATCTGCCATTTACTTTCCACGGAGCACATGACTGGTATATCGATGATGCAATACAGAAGCACTGATTGTACAATGGTACAATTGTACAATTGTACAATTGTACAATGGTACATGTATCCTATCATATCGCTGAGAACCGGTTACTGACGTCAGAATATGACTGCGACAATTACTGCCAGTACACTATGAAAGTAACTACCACACCAACAAGCTTATTCTTCCGGAACACTTCGTCATCCAGCAAGGCCATTCATGGGTTTTGCGTTTCTGACCGACTGGGTGCTGCAAAGAGTACTAGCGTGTCAATGTGATCCCAGTACCTGAATATGGCCGCATCAGCAAGTATGTTTTCTTTTCATCGGTGCCATAAAGTCTTTCCAAACCAGGATGTTTAATTTACGTCTTGCGCAAACTTGCTATCCACATCAACGAATCGAACAACATTTGCAGTTTATACAGCATATTGCAATATTGAAACACGGTAAACATAGTCAGAGGAGCCTTTGGACCCAGAAACCACTGATAGAAGAATAATTTATAACCGCCAATGGCCGCCAAATTATGGCACTAACGGTGGTGAAGGTTAGAACTAAGAATGGTCTAACAACGTTTCTGGATGGACTGGCCTGGGGGTATCCGTCGCCGTGCCTACCTGTACTTGCGAAACGCCGAAAGCGCTTCGCAATCACATAAACGTATATTCCAACGGTTATGAAAATTGGAGCAACACGATACAGACAGCTGTCGGCACTGGCCCAGAGGAAATACCTACAATACACTCGATGTTTTAGACACGCTACGAAGACGTTGCTCTTATGTTAGCAAGTTGATTACACACTACCCAGTTGCGGCCGGAGTGACACAAGTGGCCGGTGATAGTGGGATTATTTTATACGCTATGGATTTCCAAATAACCAACGCCGGAACTTTTACCGCATGCAAATAAATCCCCGCTGCAATACAGATGACCACGGCTAGTTTCTTTAGTATGTTGTGTCCGTTAGGAATGCGGAAATTGCACTTCCCAGAAACGGTTCACAGCATTCGACACATGGTAAATAACGGGGAATATGCTGCCGACGTATGAAAAGTATGGTAAGCAAAACCGAGGCAGGTGGACAGTTCAAGCTGGTTAAATGTTAATATCCATGCCGTACGCATCCACCATAAACGCCAATGGCGAAGCGTCAGTTTTGTAGATAGATGGTATTGGAGACATACACAAAGAGGAGGTCTACGGTAAAGTGGTTGATATGCAACAGTTTGGTTATGCGAACGCCAAGAAGGCAAGCGTTTAAACAGAAGGAGCTGATGGCGATGAAAGATTCGCAGCCCCAGTAAAAACTTATGTTGACACTGGAAGACGAAATAGTAACGTTCCGGCTCTTTTTGTTTGTCACAAAAGGGTCGGCCACCATTAACAGTTCGACGGGATTGTGCATACAGTACCCGGGCTGGTAGTTCAGCAGAATGGTTACTTACTATTTAACTGGATTTTGCTGGACTTTATCCTGTATTTCAGGATCGATCTGCATTTCAGCAACGTGTAATCGACGGTTTTCTGACTTTTGCGCGTTTATCTAGCGCCGTACTAGAGCTACCTTTACAGGTGAGGCTTAACTGCAGCGTAATACAATACATATTTTCAACCCTGGCCAGAAACCTTCGTGCAGCAACCGCTCAGGTGTCAGTGCAGTTATTGCTTGTTATTACGTGGAGATCGAGTGCATCCGCACTTCAGCGTTGTGTGTCTCTGCTCTTCCTGCACGGCCGACGCTGTCGGCCGTCACTTTTTTTCTCGGTATACAAAGCCGCGTAGAGAAAAACTGGTCAATTTCCATACCATGCGGCCAGAACGTGCGTACCCCGTGATGACGTTGAACATTTACAGAAAAGCAGCCGATAACTTCTTAAAAAACGCAGAAAACCAGTTCGGGTTTTTGGAAAGCTGTTGTACCGATATGACTAATTGTCTAAAAGCCATACTCGAGGCAATCGTAACAGGATGCCGAATTCTCTTTATTCCGGTGCTGCTGAAACAATGTTGAGTACCGCGACATTTTTTCTATTTAATGTGATAAGTTGCTTTCCACTGTTGACAGTGTCAAAAGACTGGGTTTATCACGTACCAAACCGAACGGTATAAATCATCAGAAATGGGCTTCCGTTGCGGGCTCGTTGTTGCCGCAGCTGCCGTGCTGGTAACTATCTTAAAATGCTTGTCTCTTTCTGCTACTAAACGGTATCATCTTAGGTGGCTGTAAATGGAACCGAGCAACACACAGGTCCACGGGTCTACGTTACAACGAAAATGAAACACGGGCGAAATGTAACCACAGTGTTAATTCCGAACGATTTCACATATACGCTCGATTGCCCGCAGCCGGAGGATCGACAACGGGTCTTTGTCGTGCAAGTTAAAGAAACGCCGTATATGGCGCCAGTGTACGATACCGGAGAGGACTGTGAAAATCAGTACATCAATCCTGATAAACTCTGCAGCACAATAAAAGCATCGTCATGTTTCGTTCAAGCCCGTGATCCATCATCCGATGCTGGATGTAAAGGACGACCGCTGAGGATCAAATATTCCTGCGTCGAACCTCGTATGTACCTTAATCTGCTCCTTTTAATGTACTTTACAGAATGATAGAACGTGTGACAAGATTAAACTTAAAAATAATGTGTACTGACATTTGTAGCCAAGTTCACCAGCGGACCGATCTTGGACAATATGGGTATTCCATCTCATAACTCTTTTCCTGGCGGTCTCGCCTCAGCAGGACCTCCTAACATTGCCGGGAGACTACCTTTGAAAGGCCAAGCGGCCAACGCCCGACAGTGATGGAATGTATAGTGCCTGACGATCAAGAAGACCACCAAATCGTACATTTTCATTTGCAAAACTGACCTTAAAAGTATCGCGGAATTCTATCATTTTTAAAACATAATCCGTCTTGAAATTAAACATACCTAATTTAGTATTGTCCACATTTGCAGCGTTATCGATACACGAAATACAATCAGAAGTTTCCGAAGCTTTTTGCTGGACCAATAAAAGTACTGTTCTCATATTATGCCGCTAACTGAAAACCGGAACCACGCCCGTGCATGTATGTTCGCGGGTGCTCGGTCAAAGGTTAAGTTGTAATACGTGACGGCTCGCAAGGAAAGACCCAAACCAAGAGGACCCCCAGTAATTATTTCGGCAGGGTCTAAAACCTGGCTATGGCAATTGCCACTGGCTATGGCAACTGGCAATGGCGAAGCCTTTTTGGCAACGCCAGTGCTAAAACCTGGCAATGCCAGGCTATAACCTGGCGAAGTCGGGAGAACGGTAGTACGGTTTGGCTGTGAAATGGTCCTTCATCCTGTAAGAATTCCATAGAGACGTAAGCTGCATTATCCTATCCTTAAAAGGAATGCATGCAGTGTCTGAGTGCGTGTATCCGAAACCTTGACCAATTAGTCATACATCTGCACTAGCAATCCGGTGAAAGTGATCATATTAGTATCAGTATGCTAACGGTCGATTGCACTTACTCATCAGGTAAGATAACAAGGCAAGTTGAGTTGCGTTCTCGTGGAGCAAAGGTCGAAACAGCTACACGCTTTAGATTAATCATAACTTCCTCGTATATGCCTGTGGTTTTCAACGTACAAATGCACTCTGCAGCATGGATCATCTGGCTGGGTTTTGGCGTTTTGCACCGTTCGTTCGTCTTTAAACAAACGAGGGGTATATGTAATTTATGACATAGTGGCATAGTCCCATGGTGCAGCAAACACAGGTAGGCAGGACTAGTCGTAAAATTATTTTGCGTAGTTTGGGCAGCTATAGAGCCACTACGTTTCATCAGTGAAGTATGGACGCCTTATTCACAAAGAATTATCTAGCGTTGGAGCATTTAAAATGTTAATTCTTCAGCTTGAATTTTACCTTGCAGAAACATAGGCTGTTGTCAGTTTACATATAACTGTAATCCTGTATTTTTCATTTATCCGTCGTAGTTCGAAGATCCGGGTTTTCTCCATTAACGACAGACGTATAAAAATCAAAATTGCCCCCCGTCTTCAGATTACTTCTAATCTAATTTGCAATATATGTAGTTTATTTAACAAAGTCGCTGCGATTTGGAATAACTGGACTTGTTTTTTGCTTAGGTGCCGAACCAAGGCCGCTCGTTTCTAAATAAGCAAACAATTGCATTGCCTCTATTCAAATTGTTTGTGTATACTGTAGTGTGAACAATACGAATGCTTTCTTGATCACTAGCGAGCGGCTTCGACTGAATAAAGAGAACTTATTACGCAGGGAAGCGACAACATTTGGTGTAATTGTCTGTTACTGAAGTGAATGCCAACATTGTTACTTGTATTCTTTATTAATGTCGTGAGTCATAAGAGTGGATGCTAAATTGGTACTTCCTGTTTTGATTATCGGTTACCCTAGACTGCTAATTCGTCGTAGGTAATGCAGTTAATCTTCTGTGTTCGCACCTACGATATCTACATTACTGTATATCTTACAACTATACTAATGGAAGCATTTGTAAACGGACGGGAAATATTATGTAGTGGCGTCGACAACAGTTGTTTTGCGCAATACACCTATTGTTTAAGCAAGTTCCATGCACAAAACTTCACTACAGTTAGCCTTGTTATCGAGCGCAGCCATTATCCCGACGTTGCCAGGTTTTAGCCTGGCAATGCCAGGTTTTAGCACTGGCGTTGCCAAAAAGGCTTCGCCATAGCCAGTGGCAATTGCCATAGCCAGGTTTTAGACCCTGCCATTGTTTGGTTAGGGTTTCCGCTGCACGCTACCGCGTGCAATGGATATGTGGCTGTCACCTTTGTTGGCTGTTTATATGTTTTGTGTAGGTCATAGACTACCAATTTAAAAGTTCACAGTCGTAGCAAGCGCCGTAGTTAAGCTCTGTAATACATTTACAAACATTGTAAAAAACGGGAAATTTAGTACATTACGGAACAGCTGTTCCTATACATGATATACAGAAGCAGTCAAGTGTTTACTGCAGGTTTCTAGTGGTTAATGTGCCGATCCGGAGGCCACCTGCTACAACGCGCGCGCACAATAAGCCTCACTCATAAGGCATCTCCGTAGCTAAAGGTTCGCTTGCAGTTTGCAATAACAAAACATATTCAAGAATGTATTTTGTCGCGATATGTTGACTAAAAATTTCCGTCTGACTGGATACACCTTTGTTTTACTGCACCACAGGATGGGAACGCCTGTTGGACATTGTAGGGCTGAAAATTAAGCGGATCTATCTGTAAATGAATGGAAGTTTTATGGGTGCGGCACTGAATGAATGTCAACAATATCAACACATCTTCAATCTAACTGGATGTTAACAAGAAATCGGAAACTATAAGTACGCGGCCGTACCAATTAACCGATCATTGTGAGTCTTTTTTACGTATCCCGCCATACTGTTTTGCTGTGCGGCCAAGTCTTCGAGCGTTCAATAATTTTATGGCCGTTGATTTAGAGCTTCGTATATAGGCTCGCTCAGAAGAAATGCACTTCTAGCATCACAGTGTTTCTGTGTCGGTGGCTTTTGCCCATTAAACTTGGATTAGTTTATCTCCTCCGCTTCGGTGAATTATGTCTACTTTAAGATGGATTACCGTTCATTAACCGGTAACTAAGTTCTCCTCTGTGTTGCTTATTATTGCAAACATCGTGGTTGAATAACACTTCTTGGGTACCAACCAAACAACAACACACCTTTGTTCTATAGTTACGTTTTCACAGAAAAACCGGATTCGAAGCGGCTTGAGCCTGCTATAATTGGTCATGCTTATGTACATAATACAGTGCAGTCGCTCACATTCCTTGGAAAACGACGACAGTACGGCAACTTAATCGCGTACCGAACCATAGTAATTTCTGATCAATATGAGCCCCCGGCAGTAATCCGCTGAATACTGCTGGCTAGTACTTACTAAAAGCTGATTAAAAACCATACCGCGGTTGTACAGTTGCACGCCAGTTTCAACATCTACTTCTTTCAAAGTCCAGCTTCGGTATACTATTTACACAATGCGATTTTTTTTGTACATTGTTTTAGCGGTCACCGCTCTTGCCGGATCAATCTGTAAGTCTCTGTGTAATAGCATAAATCTATGATAGGTTGTGTACATGTGATTGGCTAATGTAATCTATCTTTATTATGTTGTTTTTTATTCATGTTGAAGTGTTTAAGTTATTATATGTCCTTTTATTTTGTTTAGCGTACGGTTAACGTATTATATTTTTATGTCCTGTTAGTACTTCTGTATGTCCCGAAGTACTGCTTTGCTCATTGTAATCCCGTCCATATTTTAATTTCCAGTATTGTTTTTGCATTCATGCTAACTATAGTGAATAAATTCAAACAGTGCCATTCATCATTCAAAATATTGTCCACATACGATTACGCTTATGACTGCATACAGTTACAGTAGCAACTGTTTGGCAGTAGTACGGATGTCGCAAATTTTGCTGTTACAGACGGAGCACACTCAGCACAGTTCCACAATGCTCCCGATAGCATTCAACGACAAAAGCGCGACGACTGTGCGAAGGTGTGCGGTTCGACACCCAATACCATGGCCTGCGCGGAATGTAGAATCAGGGAGTAGTAAAGGTTTAAGGAGCCGAAAATAATGCGAAGATTTTCCCAATCGGTTACTGTTTATCATAGGTTTTACTAACCTTTGTCCATAGTTCTCTCTGGTACAGTTCAGACTGTTTAACGCGCAATAAATTCTCGAAAATATGCTCCAGTCGGACTAAGTATGGATATGGCTATATCAAAAACAGCTTAAAATTAATTAACTGCAATCAGAGAAAACGCCTCATTCCAAACTACCAGTAACTCTTAAGTTGCCCTTAAACGATGGATGCGCTACCAATACGTGGAAACAGAACTGTAGGGAGCGGTTCTTTCCCGTACGGTCGTACCTTACTGTACATTCAAATGAATTATGAGTTTTGTTGACAATAATGTTATGGTATCGGTTCCGGGTACAGAATTCGCGAAAGATGTGTACATGTTGTGACTACAGTAGGGTTATTTTACCATAAACATAAATGAGCATTTTGTACGTGTGTTATGATTATGTTATCGTGCATCAACGGTTCTCTCTCATGATGTTTGTGTTTCTTAATAAATCGCAGTTTTAATGGTTATTATGGAAACGTTCCGAGGTATTCTGAAGTGATTCGTTTAGTAATAAACACAAAGCGACTGGCAGATACAAGTCTGGTTATGAATAAAGGTCCAGAAAAGTACAAACAATAACTCGACGCACCACTGACCACAACAAGGTTTATTCCAGTATGAAATCCAGGAATATGATGGAAATTTATTGTCGTTGGACTTCGAGTATGGTTAAACAGTAATTCTGGTACTTCTACTGATCAAAGAGCGCAGATGGACCAGAGCAGATCCGGCTATCCTGATTCGACGCATTCTCCAGTCGGTGCAATCTTTTCATTCTCGTAAAAGCCGACACTCCTTTTATGGCAAATCGGTGATTTTCCGTTCACCAGAACCTCCGGGCGTTTGGTGAACTTGAATAACTGGCAGTGATCGGAATCCATCAGAAATGCATTGCAGCCCAGATAGTGGCAAAAAGCAGTGCACACATCCTGACCGCGTTTGGACAATGGCAGTGGATGGTAGGAGGCAATGCTGCCCGTTACGCCTTCCCCATCGCCAATATTGTGGTTCTTCCTGATCGAAAACATTTCCTTTATGAAGACGTACAGCCTAAGGGCATGGGGACCGCTGCGTTCCGGCTTGCAGCTGGCGCCGGTAATATTCACCGGGCCCGGCACGAGCGCGCAGGTGGGTTTCCCGGGTTGCTCCGAGGACATATGCACGGCGGCCTGGCACTCGCCACGTTTGCATCGAGCGAAGCAAGCGGCCTCGTTGTCCTGTCCGGTGTACACCAAAGGCTTGCCACAGTTCAAGGTGAAATTTGGGATTGTAACCTCTGCAAGCATAGCGTCCCAAACTGGGACGCCGAAGAAATATTTCATTATTATTGAATTTCTTGGTTAAGGTTTACACGTTCCTGCGCGCGGATTACTGACTATCACAGCTGTTTACAGTTTGTACATCGTAGACTGCTAAATAACCGGTTCGGCCAGTTCAAAATTTTGGTAACTGGCTTCGTATTTGTGCGGGGCAGTAGTAAGAGAATTTTCGCATTTTTCGCGGTCTGATAGATAGCAGAGAATTTTACAATTATGAAGCAGGCAAGTTCTTACTGGATGTAATCACAAGATCCAAGACTGGCGGTGGTCGGTAATCTGCTGGACTTATATCTGCCATGCCCGATACGCCACACAAAAGGCCTAGCACATAAAGGATAACCATGGCGAAAGTTAAACCTTGCATTTTGCAATAACAAAATATGTAAAAGAATTGGAGAAGTGTTGAGCAGATGCAAAAATCTCTGTCCGACTGGTTACAGAAAAAGTTTGCGTTTTATAACGCTGAATGCGAATGTCTGTTGGGTACTTTGGCTACAATTCAGCAGCTGTGTCTCTAAATGAATGGCAGTTTTACGGGTGCGGAAACTGAGCGTCTACAAAAACACCGGCAAAATGCTGTGCAGCGGTCGACTGACCGCCTTGATTATGAACAGTTTGTTGCATTGTTTGAGACACCTGCGGGCTGATTAATGACTTTATATTCCTAAAGATGAGGCTAACAACCACGCGAAGTTTTGCGGAAGCCGGGAAATCTGCTGATAAGGCCAGTAATTGACTCCTGTGATGGTGGACGACCGAGCCCAACCCACAGCGCTATGAGCAATGTACTGTACAGTCATAATAATGTACTGTAACTTAATGCACATTTATCGGTTTTGTGTGACACGTACTCCGTATGTAACCGCATAGCATAAATTTCAAAAGAATTGACTAAGCATCTAATCTGAAAGGAATGTCAATATGCTCGTCAGAGTGAATTTGTCAACGCTAATCATCTAACTTCTGCCACAATCACGGTTCGAGTCGAAAGCAAGCAATACGTAATTTTACGAATTCTAATAGCTAGCAACATGCGTCGGTGACTTTGAATCTTAGCATGGTTCATTTACGGCTGTCAGTTTTATATCGACTATGTAATTAATGATTAAGAATTTATCGGCGCTCGGTGACACTCATTAATTGTGATAATACGGCCCCGTATCCGGTCGATTTAATTAAGTGTTTGGTTTCGTGCGATCAGAAAACGTACTGAACCGGTTATCGAAGCATTTGGAGGTAACGTTAAGCCGAACTTGAGCGATTCATTCTATAACGATGCGGTTAAGGAAGATTGTAAATCAGCTGGAACGGACTGGGGATAACATACTCGACTGTCGTTCATTGGCGTCTTTTCGAAGTGCATTGTACGATGTTACTCTCATTTTTTGGTGCGTTTTCCGACTCTGTTTTCAAGAAGTGTAGTTCTTCTATTGGTTTCGCTGGCGTTGTTCAGCCAGGCTTAAAATCCCTTGCTATGGTTGCCAGTTGTTGCGGGAAACGGGTTACCTGCCTTCGAGTGCAGTAGTAATAATAAACAAGAATAACCTAGCAAACAAGCTTGCTATAATGCTATTGTGTTGCCTTAGAATACCATGTCGAGTAGAGACGATACTCAATAAAACGACTCAACATAACAAGTTGTTTTCCATTACAAAATCTTGCAACTGAAACATTAACAATGAGAAACGGCATTACTGTAGACATGTCGGCTACCAGCACTGACTCGCACTGATCTTGATACTCATGATTCATGAAAGCGCAGGTGAATCCACGGCTGGTAGTCGTCATTTCAGATGCGCTATCCAGGCGCGACACAGTCTCCAGTCTGGCAGTCTTCTCATTCTCGTAATAGACGTCCGTCATAGCAGCGCACAGCGGTGTGTTTCCGCGTATTAGAAAGTTGGGCCTTGTGGTGAACTTGTATATTTGCCAGTTATTGCCATTAGTTTAAAGGGCATTGCATTTCAGAAACAGGCAAAAGGCCCAGCACGGATCAGCTCCAGGCATCATGGACCCCGATGGCCCTGGACCATACAATGCAATACTCTCCGCTGCATCTGGACCACCACCAATATCGTGGTTCTTCTCGATCGCCAGCATCGGCTTGTTGGGGACGATGAGCTTGAGGGCGTGGGAATCGCGCCCTTCTGGCTTGCAGTTGGTGCCGGTCGGCATCAGTGCGCAGGTGCATTTCCGAGGTTGACCCGGGAACATATGCACCGCGGCCTGGCATTTGACGGGTGTGCACTTGGCGAAGCAAGCGTCCTCATCGTCCTTTCCATTGAATACCAGGGGCTTGTCACAATTTAAGGTAAAATCTCGGACGATGACCTTTGCAACCAGTTGAAGTCATAGGCTCACGGTAAATAGTTCATATTAAAACGAATTTTCTGTTAGTGGTTTGTTGCAAGTATTGCAGCGGTTTTGATATTGTCACCTTAGTTTAAGACTTAAGTTGTTATACTTCCGACGTCGTTGACTGTTGAGTGCCATAGAACCGGTTCGGAAAGTTTTAAATTCTGGCTTGTAACCAGCAGTCTGATTAAAGAAAAGGAAAGAAAAAAGGAAAAGTGCGTATACTACAAATGGGTCATACTATGTACAAAAGACGCAGTCAAAGGCCTGTCGGATGTTTTTTCCGCAGATCCTGGGCTTGCTGCTGCGACGCACAGTAGACCAATGGCGTAAAGGATTGTCATGGTTAAAGGTACGCTTTGCAGTTTGCAATATCAAAATATCTGCAGGAACTGGCAAAATGTTGACTGGATTACGAATTTATGTCCGGCGCTGGATAAAGAATGAGTTTGTTTAAGAGTTCTAGTTCAGAAATGCCTCTTTGACATTTCAGTGCTTGAAAGTGGTAGTGACATTAAATAAATGGCAGTTTTATGGGTGAAGAACGTCAGCCTTACACTAAACCGGAAAACACCGTGCGCATTGCAGTCCCGACTGTTCGCATTAATTAGGAAGCCTTTCAGTGCATTTTTATGTTGTTTATTAAACGCTTGAGTTACTAATGACTTTGTCTGACTTGAGAGTAATTAAGCTTGGAAGTAGGCAGTTAGGCTTTATCACAACTAAGGCCCAGTAACACGTCCAAGATTGATTAGACAGACAGATTTCTCGTCCAGTCACGGCTTTTTTCCCCCAAGAATTTTCCATACACTTCCCTCCTGATTGGATCACCCACAGGTGTATGATTTGATGGCTAGCCTAATCAAGAAGGACAAACCTTCGTTGTATGATGTTCGTGGCTTGTTCCCTGATAATCCGTCCTCCGGACAATGGACCCTTGCCAAGCTGATCCCGGTCCTCCGGAAGATGGCGGACCTGGTATGTAACGAAGTGGATGACTCAATTCTGGAAACCTACGGAGACGAAATCCTCCCGGACATCGAAGAGTGTTACGGAAAACTGAAGGAGATCCAGGCAGAAAACATAGCCCTGAAAATCCAGATCTGAGATCTCCGCTCTGGAGATTTCGCTGACCGAGAACCAGAAAGAAACTGACGCCATCAAGGCCTCGCTCGAGACACTTCAGAAAGCCATGGAGTCAGGTACGACAGACGCCCCTGTTCTTACAGCTACCCTAGCGTCTCGCACCCCCAGCCAAACAGGATTATCTACTCCCGAGCTGAAAACGTCTCCCTCCTCCTTCGACAGCCCTTCCCCTCAAAAACCGTCGAGCAGTGAGAGATCATGGCCACCCCTGTCGATTTCTGCCAAGAGAACCCAAAACGGATCAGCTCCAGCCACCCCCCTCAGCCAAGCGGATCTGTCGCCCCCTGAGTCGAAAACGTCTCCCCCCTGCTCCGACATCCATCCTCCCCCAATACCGTCGAGCAGCGAGAGACTATGGTCTACAGTGGCAAAAAGAAAATCGTTCGTGGCACACGTGAAACCCCCTCGTCCTCATCAGAGACAGACATCGTTACGTCGAAATTGCTGACGAAGCGCCCTGCCAAGAAGGATTCCTGCCTGCTCGGCACTCCCCCGCTGGAAAAGACTCCCCACAAAACAGCCGAGGAATACGGACAGGACCTGAAGACAGTTATCGAGGCTAATGGAATTGTTGTCAGATTTGCTTCTGTTTACGCTGCTAAAAGTGGTCGTGAGAACAGTTTGTTTGCTCGTGTTGGTACTTTCGCCGATCAGTCTGATAAAATGTTTACAGCTAAGAACTGGCCCCCGAACACTAGGGTGCGCGAGTGGATGTTCAACCCCCATGGGGGTTCAGTAGTGCGTTGCTGCTGTGCTAGCTTATTGTTTGTTTTTCATGTGACTTTTGTCAGCTCATTTTAAACTTGATTAATATCATTTAGTATATTAAGCTTGGAAAAGTAAGGTCTGGGGAATACCGGTGAATCTTCCAGTACTGTATGTTCATGTGAGTCGAAAACTCAGTGGCGAAGGAGCATCATATTAACCAGATTTTAGTGAACTGTGCTTTTTGTGACAACGTTAAGATTCAACTTAGAAAAATAGTTCAGCTTGGACTCGTATCAAATATGTTACTGTATATCTATTACAAACCCGACGATGGAACCTTTTTTATGCGCGCTGAGCGATCCATTCTCTAACAAAGCGGCTTGCTGATGTGATTCGATCAGAATATTTACAACGTAGCAGTAAAGATAACTCAATAAACACACTGACGGAACCTAACACTAACAAGTAAGCCCTGCACAAAATTAATAATCGTGAAAATATAGTGGAAATGACGCTAGACATCGACAATTGTTTAGCACTAACTGGTAGTCTGGTACTCATCAAAGCGCAAATGAATGCACAGCAGGCTACCGCTAATTCAGATGCGCTATCCAGCCTCAACGCATTTTCCAGTCGTGGCAATCTTCTCGTTCTCGTAATAGATGAGAGTTTTAGCATCACAAATTGGTGATTTCCCGAGCATCAGAACGTCCGGAGGTTTGGCGTACTGGAATAACGCGCAGTGATCGGAACCTACCTGAATGGCATTGCAACCCAGAAACTGACAAACAGCAAAGCAAGCATCGTAACCACTCATGGACGAGGGTACTGGATGGTAGAAGGCAACGATCCCCGGTAAACCCGAACCACCACCAATATTGTGGGTCCTCCTGATCGAAAACAGGTCCTTGGTGGGGACGTTGAGTTTGAGGGTGTATGGACCGTGCGCCTGTTCCGGGTTGCAGTGGGCACCGTCCGGCAGCAGCGCGCAGGTTGGTTTTCCGGGTTGCCCCGCAAACATATGCACGACGGCCTGGCATCTACCGGGAGTGCATTTGGCGAAGCAGGCGGTCTCGTTACCCTGTCCACTGAACACCAGAGGCTTGTCACAGTTTAAGCTGAAGTTCGGGATTGTGACCGCTGCAAAGAAGCAATCAGAATCACAACAAGCCGATCAGGACTAGATCGAACTTAGTCCCTCTGTGTAAGTATTCTGTATAACTAGGACCCTGCTTCCTCTTTTTACGATATATTTCGGGAAGCCGTAGGGAGGGTTTCATCAATTTAAAATTTTTTTTCGTAGCCAGCGCGCCACAGCAAAAAAGGTGTGTACGGTACAAATCTGATATAACCTTAACAGAAGCAGTGGTGGACTTACCAGATGTACAACAGGCTTAGCGCATATAACAACGCCATGGTTAACGGTACGCTTTGTCGCTTTGCGATATCGAATTATTTGCAAGACCTGGCGAAAAGGTGTTTTGACAAGAAACTTCCTGTCTGACTGGATAGAGATAAATTGTGTGATTTGTAGCACGGAAGCGGCAATGCTTGTTGCACATATGAATCATGTGCTGAAAAGTGGTTGTGACTGAAAGTGAATGGCAGTTGTTCAATGCGGAAACCGTACGTCTAACAAACCGGAAAACGCGCATTACGAGCCCGACTTGTCGCATTCATTAGGACCGTTTGAGTGCATTTTTATGTTGCTTAATAAACGCTAACGTGAAACTGGAAGCAATGTACAGTACGGCATAAACAGGTAAATGTGGAAGTGTTGCCAGTTTTTCAGTGACTGACGGTTCCGATGGATGACGCTGTGGGATCAATATGTGCGTTGCTAATTGATTCTGCATTTGACAACTCTAATCAGAACACTAATAGGGCTGTGACAAGAAGCCTGCAGCAGAATAATCGAATTTCGTCTTCAGTCTCTTTCCTAAGATGTCCGTGACCTCAGTGCCACCAGCATCGTTTCTGAGCGAAACTGATTTAGGAGTTTGGACAGCAAATGGAATTAATCTGCAGGTTCAAGTGCAGATCTGATGATGCAGGTATGACATTTGCTATCAGTGTGCAAAGTGCGCATCATATTGTTCGTTACAGTATCTTCAAGGCCACATGCGCATAATAACCGCTGATGGGCGAGTAAGAAATTGCAGGCCAAGATTTCAAATGGTTGGTTCTGTCCCTGTCAAGCATGTGCAGTGACAACTATCGCACTGCACGATTAGTGGAGAACAGGCAATCGATCTTTGTGAAAATTCGCTACTCATAAATCAGTCAGATAATTCCCTGTCGTGCTGATTGGATTAAGTTGCTTATTTTAAGTGGATTCTTTTATGTAGATATTTAATAATAATACGACATCTGGGTGAAACAATAAAATCATTACGAATCAGATAAAGACAGTACACAGCACAGCGCATACAGTACTACTACGAATGAGGATGCCAAGTATACTACATCCTCTTCGAAATCAATTTCCCGCATTAGTTAACGTCATGTTTTCTTGCAGCCTCTGTTGCTGTTGTAAACTACAGCGCACAATTTGGGTTACATATATGCACAGCATGTTATCGGGAAGACCATGGAAATCTAATTATATCAGAGCTAGGTGCACCGTCAATGCCATGTTGTACTCGCCGATAACAATGCCGGTCGCTCTTGCTGACCTGGAAGGATATAATGCTCGGTCGGGTTTGCTCGCATGGTACAGAAAATAATCAGAAATATTCTTGCGACCAGGGCACCAGTAAATACAGTCAGCGGATCAACCTTAGACAACCACGTTAAAGCTGCAAATTTTAATCAACGGATCATTAATAATTGTGGGAAATCATTCAAAACAGCACAACCAAGAAACTCTGGGTATGGCAGTGACTGCAGTGATCTATCACCGGATGCCGGCTGTAAACTGAGAACGACGCCCGTTGAGAATTAGATTTTCCTGACATTGCTACTTGCTTACGCTTGGTTGCAGAACAAACCTTATTTGCATGGTTCAGGTGTTTTTACCGAACATGGAACAATAACACCCCAAACAGAAGCAAAACAATAAACAGTTAGCGGAGAATCCAATGGTCTCACATCGACTAAGACAGACAGACAGATAAACATATGATCTTGGTAAAGGCAAATTAAACCGTTCATATGTAACTACTTTAGCAATTAACGCAAATGTCCATTTCCCATTTCCATAAATCTTGCCAAAATTTTTTAGCTTTCTCCGTCGATCTATACTTTTTGTTACCCGGTTCCGCCATGCAGTTTACGTCGAACACGTGAGCATATGCCATTAACAACTTCCGGTCATCCTGCTCTTGCTGTTTGTAGTCGATCTCTTTCATAACAAAATTATCCAAGGAAGACCGAGTCGCGAATGTTTTATCTCCAAACTGAAATTTCGCATTTCCGTTACGTCTCAGACAATCCATAAACTGACGCATTTTTGCTCCTTCGACCTCGAACTTAACCCCAGTCTGCTGCAGAAAGCTGCAACGAAAGTTTGGCAGTTTCGAATGGCCACGTTGTAATACCCATAGCGGTTCCAGTCCGTACATAGCTGAGCGATTTGATCAAGTTGCTGAATGTGCGCGTCATCCAAGCCAAGAAACGCATTTAGACTAATTTCTAAAAGAGATAAAAAGGAAGAATCGGTGCTATCAAAAATCGTCTTAATTACTTGCTTAAACTTCTTCCAGGCGGTGTAGTTCTCAAGGTCGACCGCACAAAGGACCGTAGTTAAATCCATGCTAGGGCAAATTAGCGATGGCCCGCACAGTCCACATCCCCATTCCAGTATTGTATCGTCAAGTAAAATTCCAGAATGCAACGCACCAAATCGGAAGACAGCTACATTTGCTGCTTCGCGTAATATGTCCTTGGCTGCTCCAGCGCCGCCTATGCCGACAGGGCCAAAATCCAGGCCATCTTCGTTATTGTCAAGGGATGTTAAAATCAGCTTGACCGGCAGATCGGTTGCTCGTTCGTGTCTTCTTTGCATCCGCCGTACTGCTGCAGTCATCTCGTGTTAGCTCATTGCCGAGCTTTTATCTGATTCTCCTTGGAAGAATCGAATTTCTTCTTCGATCTCTTTCCTTAGCTTTCCGTGATGAAACCTGCTTGGGATCAAGAACGTATCGCGAAACGCAACTGGATCCCCTAGTTTTGTGATTAGATCCTCTTGGGTCCATTTAACGTGTTTGAGTGCTTCCATAAGTTCAGGATATTCCCTTCGCTGAGCGTCTAACTTTTGTTTTATTATTCTACGCCAGTCGGCACTCTCATTCGGACCTGCGCTAACCCGGCCTGATTTCCTCGGGGGATCGCGCGAGGATTCCAGTGAACTGCCGGCAAAGTGTTCTAGCCCTTGCCTAGACGAACACGGCGCGGAGGAGCACGATGACGATGAAGACAAGGCGGCAATTCTTGACTGCCAAGATCGCGATACCGTCGGTGATGGAGGAGGGGATGCCGCTGGAGATGGAGCAACAGATCGAGTTATGGGTGGAGCTGGGGAAGGAACTGGGGAAGAGGCTAGAGATGGAGCTGGAGATGAAGGAGGAGATAAAGACGTTCGTCGAGTGCTAATCTTGTATGCGAGGGATATCAGAAGACAGAAAGGTTACGACCCCGACTATGGCAACAGAATAAAACATGGCGAGCAAATAATGAACCATCGATCGAGATAATATGACACATCGATGCAAGAGAACACTGTCTTACGGCTTTGAGTTCGCCGCTACATATGCAGCTGTGACATGGGTGGTAGTGAGCTTCAAATGTTTGGATCGATGCTTATATTATAGTGGAAAGGGTAAAAGCGCCGTATCGGACACAACAACTCGGCCGACTTCTGCCACCGTTTTATTGTAAAGAAGTTGACAAATTTCTGGGTGCGCTAATCAAAAGCTTTGAAAACAAAACAAAGTTATCGCAATATCGATAGCGAGGGTGAACAGAACAAAACATCCGCCCGATGACCCCGTGGGTTTGTGTTGAATGACGGCCATGTTGGCCCCTACGTTGAGCAAAACATTCGCGCTGTGCAAACTTGTACTAGTACATGAGATACGTAGTTCGAGACGGTCAGCATAAGCATACGGTAGTACACGAGCATTGTAATTAATCGTTGTCAGTAAGACTGATGCACGCTGTCGGGTTGGCCAAGCAGTGATCGGCTTATCCAGCTAAGCCATGGTGCAGTAGGGTCGTTTGCGATGTGCAACTGCAAATCCAAGTGATCCTGTATTATATCGACAGAAACGGAGCGAACGTCCTCTGCACGTATTCGAAGAAAAATTTATTCTTTTTTCGGAGATTAAAAAAATCTCCGATCGGTCACGGCAGTGTCACAGGTAACCATAGGATCGAATAATACAGGAAATATCCGTTACTGAACGAGAAACGATGATAAACGTCGGACGGGCGGAACTAACGTTGTCGAAGCAGTACATAACTATAACAACTGCAACTACTGCGCGGTTGTAAGTAATAATCGTTAATAAAGCTACATGCGCACGCTAGTAATTGTAGGTTTGAAACCATAACTAATCACATTTCATACATCTTAAAACGTGCAGAACATGTTATCGAAACGTTCAGAAGTATTCTAACAATGTGTAAGTGGTTCGTTTTTGTAACAAGGCGACTTGCTGGACCAATTGTTTGCCTAAGAATATGATGTATTATATTAACAGAGATGATAATAACGCGACGCAACATAACAAGCTTACTTCCATTACGAAGTCTTGAACATGTAACGGAAATGGCATTAGACATCGACCATTGGTAAACATTCAAAACAGGGCAACTATATCGCCAGATCAGATCCGTTATCCAGATTCGACACATTTTCCAGTGGGCGCAATCTTTTCATTCTCATAATAGACAACGTTCCTAGCATGGCACAGCGGTGACTTTCCGCTCATCACAACATCCGGCCGTGTGGGGAACTTGAATAGCTGGCAGGCACTGCCATCAGTCTGAATGGCATTGCAGCCTTTGACAAACAGGCAAAAGGCGAAGCAAGCATCCGGTCCACTCATCGACGATGGCGCGGGATTATAAAAGGCCAGACTGGGACCGTTACCCCCATCGGCAAAACCACCAATATTGTGGCTCCTCTTGATCGCAAACATCGGCTTGTCGGGGACGTTGAGCTTGAGGTTGTAAGGACCGCGTGCCTGTTCCGGCTTGCAGTTGGCGCCGGCCGGCATTAGCCCGCAGGTACCTTTTCCGGGTTGACCCGAGAACATGTGCACGACGGCCTGGCATTTGCCGGGTGCGCATTTGGCGAAGCAGGCGTCCTGGTTGTCCTTTCCGCTGAAGACCAGAGGCTTGTCACACTTCAAGTTAAAACCTTGGACAACAACCGCTGCAAAGAAGAGGTTGATTAGTAAAAGTAAAATAGTTTTGCTATAAAAACGAATTTTCTGTTGGGTTTTAACGTTAACTGTTGCATGCTGTCGAGTGCGGATGACTGAATTATTTACGGTTTTTTAAAGGTCCTACATTTATTACCGTAGAACCGGTTTTGGTAATTTCACAAAAAATGTTCACTAATATTTCGAAAAAGGAACAGTTGACAGTTCCATATCTTCGCGCTCTGCTTGATTAAAAAAGATTGTAGAAAAGGAAAAGTCCATCCTGTAAACACCTGCTGTAACATGTTCAGAACCAGCCGAGAGCTTACCTGAGGTTTTTTGTGCTGATCCTGGTCCAACTGTGGCGATGCAAAGTAGGACTAGCGCACAAAGGATCCCCATGGTTAAAGGTACAGTATGGGCAAGAATCGGCGAACAGATGACTAGAAGAAATTTTCTGAGTAAAAAAATTTCTGTGTTATATATATAGCACAGAGTGGCGGCATGCCTGTCGGACATTCTAATGCCGACTTAAGTGGCTGTAATTTTCTCTATGTAGATGAATGTCAGTTTTGAGGGTACGGGAACTGAATGTCTGCAATTTAAACCGGAAAAGGCTCATTATAAACCCGCCTGGCTGCATTTAATTAAAATCCTTTGTGAGCGTTTTTATGCTGTTTAATAAACTTCGGGCCGATTAATGGTTTTGTCTCGTCGAGAGCAGATAAACTGCCAAAATTCAGTATAGTCTTGCGGAAACCGGTAAATTCGCCAGTAAATTCACCGGTGAATGCAAATGAGTCCGTACGTATACCACACACACCGTGACACACGTGTCGGCATGCGTCGAACTCCGTCTTACGACATACACATAGCGTACGATTCGGATGCATCAGCAAATCAGATGCGTCAGCGACAGCAGTGATTCAACAAAATTATGCTGGCAAACTGTGGGCTTTTGTGGCATGTTAAAATTTAAATCCAAAAAATTGCACTCTTCCTGGAAATTGAAACTCCCTAAAAGATCCCTACTCACCGCGAGACACATTTTGTGCCCAATCTGGCGAGTGAGTGGGCGATTCTCTTTCCTAATGCACTTAATTTTTTCGAATGTAGAGCAACTGATAAATTTTTCTTGCCCGCCCCTGGCGCGGAAGTACCATGCTGGTGTAGGGAGACTTTGCGGCTCTTGCCGGGATGAAATTCGGCTGAGATTATTCTGGACAAAAACTGACTACGCCGTGTTCTCGACAAGATGGTTGGCTATGATTTTAGAGGACGCTATAGCATGAATTGGATGCCTCTCTTTTTTGTTAAAAACTGCTCACGACAAGCGCTGCTCCAGGTCTCGCGCGGCTGTTTGGCGGCCGTAGGCGCCTACGTATCTTAAATCCGGAGCAAGACCAAAGCAAGGGCGATCGCCTTCGTCAATGCCCTGTAAGCCCGCTTTTTTCTTTCTGTTTTCGTACGTAGAGCAAATATCAGAGAATATGTTGTAAAACAGCGAAACGAAGTGCTCGGCTGGGGAAACGATTGGGGTAATCTTAATAGTCAGCTGGAACCATTTCGCTGTGTCGCTCCTGTACAGTACAGATACACGATTCGCTTTTATGCCACAGAAAATGCGGCGTCTCTTGGAAGGTTTAGGGCTCCAAACTGGTTGTAATGAAATAAATAGCAGCTTTATGGGTGCAGAAACTGAACGTTTATTTAACCGGAAAATGTGCATTGTAATCCCGACTGGTCCCAGTAAATCAAGAACCCTTAGAGTGCATTTCCATGCTGTACCTAACTGATTAATGACTTCGTCTGAACAAAAACCAGAAATATTTGCAGACGAACTGTCTGGCGGAAACCGGTAAATTTGCCACTAATGGTGTCCGTAATGAATGCACACACGAGTCGGCAATGATACGTTGTGGACTTTACAATTTCTGTGATCGCGTACGTTATCACACAATTATGTAATGACACTCGATACCTTCAACCGTGTACGACCGATGAGGGCGGTTGCCCTGCGACCGAAAGCAACTCCCACTGTTAAAGTTTAAAAGTCCCTCACCCATTGCGATCATACAGCAGTGAAGCGGCGCCGGGATGAAAGTTTATGATTTGTGACATGCTATAGTTTAAACGATAGAGAAAAAATTTTGGTAACTAGTTTCAACTACTATAGTGGACTGTAAATGCGAAAAGAAAGAGTTCTGCTCGTTTTTAGTTAGCATGAAAGCCTACGACACGGTCTTCAACGTTCTTGAACAGACTTCTAAACTTGCAGCATTACCAGCCATGTAAGCGCTACCCGGGGCGGTTGCAAACAGTACGAATATCGACTGTCATTAATTTCAAGACACACTCTGAATAATATCGTACGATTAACGATTCGCATCAGATGCTGCACAACTATACCGGCAGTTTATTGCATGTATTTCGGAACAGACAATAAATCGACGCAACCCAAGTTTGTTTTATACTAGCAAAGAAAATGTTGAGAGTTTAGCGGACATTAACCGTAGTTAAGTATTAACTCTGGTACTGACGAAAGCGCAGGTGAATACACACAGACTCTGTCTGTTATACCAGATCAGACGCCCATGGTCCCGATTACTGGCATTCTCCAACCGGTGCAATCTCCTCATTCTCGTAAAAGCCGAGCGTGGTCTTATGGCAGACCGGAGACCCAGCGTGCATCATGGCCACCGGGCGTTCGGATAACTT
>JAQGAU010000670.1:0-25005 GCA_034698045.1 Paramacrobiotus richtersi | reverse complement strand
TTCAACAAAACCTGCTATATCTATTACACAATCTTTTTCAAAATCAACAAACAAAATGTATCCTTGTTGCAGATGTCTTACATGGCAGTCGTTTTGTACGCCCCGGCGTAAGTATTGTTATGGTAATAATTAGAAATATTTTGTCATTGCACTGCAGTGACTGCACAAAGAACATTAATCTGCATAATATAATACAGTTATGTATACATTACTATAAAACTGTTTACCATAGTTTGCATATATTAAATTAATTTCGTATCTTTTTCAGGTTATCATTAAGCCAAGGTTAGTAAATTTTGCATTCCGATGCAATGTACTGACTAATGCGTTACTTACTTCGCTACAACTGTATAATATGTAGTTTCCGGCTTACCCATCTGGTCAGCAATTCTTATCAGTGGACTGATATGCACGATTTACACGGCTCTAGGTGGCATTAAAGCTGTAATCTGGACAGGTGAGAAAAAATGTCACAAAAAAAAGATGAAAAGGAAAAAATGTTTTTTTTTCAGATGCCTTTCAAATGATAGTAATGAGCATCGGGATAATTTCCGTGCTTTTATTTGGTATTTCCTCTGCTGGTGGGATTTCCAACGTATGGGAAGTAAATTCCGACGAAGGACGGCTTGGATTGAGGTAGCGTTCGACAAAAATATAATGTAATATCATTAAACATATGCATGCATATAATATGAGCTAGGGCATCTTACTTCAAGCAACTGCAAGAATAAAAGTTACATTTGCAGTTTTGCTCTGGATCCGACAGTCCGTCATACTTTTTGGTCGATTGTCATCGGAGGGTTCTTTTCTGGCGGATTACCGTATATTACGAATCAGTCTACCGTGCAGCGGATCCTTTCTGTCAAATCAAAACGAACTGCACAGAAGTACATTGCAACTGCATAGGACTTTTAATACAGCATAAAAGACATTTCAAAATATTCATAATAAATCTCGTAACACTCGTGACCTCTGATCCTTTTACTCTTTAATTACAGGATGTATGCAGTTAACATCCCCGTCCAGCTGATCTGGGAATGGATTCTTTTACTAATGGGACTAGCTTTATACGCTTTTTACAAAGGCTGTGATCCCTTGCTAGCCGGAAGAATTCAGAGACCTGATCAAATGATGGCTGTGTTCGTGCAAGATATTCTTTCTTATGCTATGGGATTTCCGGGATTATTTTTAGCTGTTGTATACAGTGCTACATTGAGGTAAAAAATACTGTCTAAACTTCTTTGTGTAAAATAGGTTTATTTTCTTTGCGAAATTCTAGCACGGTCTCGTCTGGCGTAAACAGTGTCGTGATGGTGTTAAACGAGGATGTAATCCAACCGATACTCCGCAGGACCACATACCGGGAAACATCAACTGTCCAGTTCTCTAAAATTCTATGTAAGAATACAATTAAAAGCAGGTGCCTATTTTGCTTATTCATATCGAAACAAAACTCTACATGTGGTACACACACAATGGTATCATATGACATTCAGTAAAAACTGTTCGAATATGCATGTTTATGGCTGTAATATTCATATGTAATTATAGTCCTGCTTTATGGCGTTTCGGAATAACCTGTGTATGCTGGTTTTCGATAGCATTTGTTGTGGGATTTTTGGCTATTGGAATGGCCTTTGGAGCGTCCGCGATGGGAACACGATTAATGCAGCTTGGTTTGACAATGATTGCGCTATGCAGCGGACCAATCGTTGGTCTGTACATATGCGGGGCACTATTCCGGTTCTGTAATGCCAAGGTAGCAATTATTTTCCAATGATAATTTACATATGCGTTTGCATTAAAGAACGAACTAATCTAACATTAATTTTTCTTTGTTAAAAGCAAATGATCGTGGGAATCAATAACATAGTTTCACTTAACAAACGCCAATGAAAATCGAATTACTTCGAAATTTAATGTCCTTACAGAGCTAACAGTTGAGAATAAAAACTGGTTTTTTAAGCAACAATGACCAGATCTTACTGCTGTGAGCCTGACAAGATTAGCGATTTTACAGGGAGCGTTGGTTGGCATTCTTGTGGGAATGGGGCTGACCTTCTGGATTGGCCTTGGCGCTTTTGTAGCCCAATTACCACAGACCACATTTCCCGTGAACGCTGATTCTTGTGGTATGAATATATCGCAAAAAATTTTTCCTGACTTTCTGCTCAACAACACACAGTTGAGCGGGACTGGAATACACCAATCAGTTTTAAACTGCACTGTGATCCACGAGGAGTCGCACCAGTCGACTGGACATTCGGATGGTTGCCCTCAGTATGCGCTTAATTTCAACTGCATTGACTGGTAATATGTACATCGGGTTTTTTTAATTTCAGGTCATCGATTAACACTCATTATACTTCTAGTCTAAACGGGCTATATAGCATAAGTTATCAGTATTATGGATTGGTCGGTGCTTTTACGACTATGGTTGTGGCCGCTATAATCAGTCTCCTAACAGGTAATCTACAATAATCTTTAATAGTGGTATCTGACAAGTAATCTATAATTGTGCATATGAGTATCCTAGAAGCATATTAGATTACATATCTATGAGAATATACTCCACGTATTAAACTGCATATTATTAAGTTTTTAGCTAACGGATTCCATTTTTGACAACTAAAAATTTTACCATAATTTTTGAAATTTGTCCGTATATGAATAAATCACATTACTGCTGTATTTTAGGAGGAAACCACTCTAAGCAGATTCCTGAGAGATATTTCGTCTATAGTATATTCAAATCTCGTGAGAATGCCTCTGACGAAATAAACTTTGTTAAATTAAATGGCGAAAACTGTGAAATTGAACAGAGAAGAACTCTGATCAACAGATAATCCAGCCGAATTTTACGAAGTTCTTCCGTCCGTGTCTTTTATTATCTCTCCAGTGAATGCTCTACATGCGCCAGACTCTAATCCATGCCGCTTTTTTTTGCTTGCCCCGCTTGTTTATTTGTTATGCAAAGCAGCCGGCTGATTATGGCTAATTACCGAGCGCACAGATTATACGATCAACAACACACGGATTTGCACCATTGTACATTAAAATGCTGCAAAGTTTAAACGTTTATTATTACACTCGTGCACGGGAAGATCTAGGTCGTAGAACCGACGCCGCACGCCCAGCTTTATATATACTCGTACTGCAATACATTCTCACATAAAATAAATTACCTGAAGCTCGCTAGGAAATCTTTGTTCTTACAAGTTACAGCGCTAATGTATATGGATTTTGATTTCTTCAGACAAGACGACCGAAAATGCACATGGGCAGGTTTTGCTTATTATCGTCTGAATTTACTGAACAAATTCTAACAGCGAAACAGAAACCGGTAACAGTTTCCCAAGAATTTACAGTACTGAAAGTTATAATTGATAGACTTTTATGTCCAATTAAGCCATGAAGTACTGACAGCGGGCTAGCTTAAGAACGTTTCTAACGCTGTGAAGTGCAGTGACATTATGATCAATCTTCCCTCCAACATAAAAATTCTGTTGCCGAAGTTGCGGAACCGAAAACACTGTTTGCCGCAGCTAGTGAATGACATTTTTGCATAGTTTTGACGACTACTTTCTTTACCACGATAGAACGGCTGTACGTACGTAAACATGCATCCCTAACCGATAACTGCGTAAAAAGCAAACACGGACAAGGAACCGGTATAGCCGGGAGCACAATATGCATAATAAACAACAATGCCAGAACTCTCACACGCGCCGATGAAATCTAACCATGAAAACGTTTTGGCTGCCTCAACCATAAAAGTTCTTCGCATTTGGTCTGGAAGCATGGTTGTGGATGTTTCCAGTGAAAGAAACTAGCTGCAGTTTACAATATATATATTCCCCCATTGCTTGATTGTATCCTGTAGTTGTTGTAAACATATTTACGTACGATTTTACAATTTGTCGAGCAAAAGACTGAAATCTGCGTACTCCTAGCGAAAAATTTCTTATTGGATGCTCTGGCAACATGCGGATCTTAATCGCTCTGTGTGCGGTTTGGATATGGATTCCTAATGAGATATTATTATCGGCGGCAGTAGGTAAATTAAAAAACGTTGTGTCGAGAGATAGTACTAGTGTGAGGAAACAGTGCATAACATTTTACATAACCGTTACTGTCATGAGTCGACCTTATTACTGTGAAAGTGGTACTTTATTAACGATTATTAACGATACTTTATTATTAACTTTATTATAACAAACCGATCGCGATCAATGTAAGTTGTAACGGTACTGTATAACATCACAGCTCTCACATTCTGCAATTGCAAATATTAACATAAGAATATCTTAATTATCAATGATTACAGAATGTTATTTGTATTTTTTGGTAAAGTGTTCATCATTTTGCTAATTGTAGACATTAAGTTCTCGTCCCGATCTAATCAATCGCAGCAGAATACACCCGAATCGGATGCAAATTTGGTCAGTCCGGACGATCTGCCTGATGATCCGGATCCCGTAACCACACCTCCAGTAGAACAAATAGATCACGATACGGTTCAGGTGTGTTATAATTATGCATATGTACATGTGTCGTGCCGCAGCAAGATGATTTAATCCAGTACCGAAAAAAATCCTATTAAAAACGCTGATAACGATATTTATCTACCGTATGCTGTGTATCTACCGCTGGACAACGGCTACGTTGTGTGCTGTAATGTGGAGCAGAAAAACTGAGTTAATCACCTAACTGACGGAAGTTTTTCTATTTACTGCAGTGTATCTATTACCAAAACTATCGAGCGGAATGTCAGGTTGAATGCTCCGATGATCCCGTAGTCTGGGAAATCGATCCATCCAAGAACATGAAGATGATGAAGCGCGAATGCCATAGTAAAAAGACATGGAAATTTGACTGGGACGAAAAAGATGGTAACGCGTGAATGTAACATAATAGCGTAAAACTCGTTGCACTTTAGCGATACTTCACGGTAGAAGCTAAGAATTAATGGTGCGAAATCTAAAAAATGCAGTATTATTAACACAACTGGCAGCACACGCAGCCTGTTTACTGATGACCTTATATAATTCGAAAAGTATTATCTACGGTGTTCTAGTCGCGCCGCGTACTAGTCATGAACAATTTTTTTTGAATAGAATATTTTATACTAAATGTATCAAATTTTATGTGCAATTCTTTGTCCCTTTTTAGGTGTTCTGGACGCCAGTGTATTCCCCAACGCAAAACACCGTCATCAACATGAAGTCTGCGCAGTCTGCACCTTTTCGAGATCTAAAAACAAATATTTCGACTGTTCTGGTATTGCTGTCTGCCATCCTGAGAGAACAGGATTGGACCAATGCAGCGGCGGATTACCATGGCGCGGTTTAGTACTGAGTGGCGATCCGCTTAAAGGTCAATAAGTTCAAAATATTTTCTGTACTTTTTGCGGTATTATATTTTTACAATTTTCCATGAATATAAATGAAATAAATATTTCTTGAATTACAATTGAAATTACACACTAGTATTTCCTGACGGAGGACTATATCTGTACATAAATATGAATAGTTATTCTCTTAGCGTGTCCCGATACTACTGTCATAACGCCATAAAAAGAATGCTTGCCAGGTCGGTCATCTGATTGACGATAAACTTGTTATGCATGAGATGAAACTACGTCATTACGAGTACATCATGACTATGATTGCAGGAAAAAGCCCTAAGGGGAACATAACATCCTATGCGCAGAATTCAGTTTCTGGCGGCGGAGCACAAACTGATCATGAGGACGCCGAACCGGAAGCCACCACGAGAAAGTCCAGCCGACGAACAACACGCCGTTCGCGAACGACCACGTCGGACAGTGGATCGGACGACCAGGACACGACGCAACGTCCCCTGATTATTGTCTACGTTCTCGATCCTCTTCAGCGTTTCTTCTCGCAGTTTTCACGCTTTCCTAACATTTTTACACGACTTTTCGGCAGCAGAATCTTCGATGATTAATTCGACAAAATCATCACTTCAGCTTTTTATTACAGCGGGAAAACGCAATGCATCGTGCTTAATAAACTGTGATTCATTTTTCTGAATTCAAACCTAACAAGTTAGCGGACCATCTCATCACAGTCATTCAAAAAACAAATAAAGGACATTATTACTACGCTTTTTTTAGCATAACTGAACGTCTTCACCCATTTGTTTCCGCCCCATTTAGTAAAAACAATAAAACAAAAAAGACACAGCAGCGGAACGAATTTTCCAAAACATTACCTCCAGCACAGTGGTTGAAAATACTTCCTTAACAATCATTTTATCTTCATCTCCGTTGTGCGCTGGCATTGGTTTTGTCTGGCGACCATCATGCGGTTTCTCCCGTGAAATCCTGGATCAAGAGTAAATCAACGAAATCCACCAGGAATACAGCCAATCAGCCTCCATGGAGAGTTGAAATAAAAACCACTTTATCACCGGCTTCCAGAACATAATCACACCCACCCTAAATAATAAATACACACGTTAGACTCTAATAATATTTTAAAATAATCTTAAATTTCACGCGTAAGCCGCAAAATTGTCAACTATGTCCACCTCGGTTGGTAGTTACATAAAGTAATACCGTGCTTGCGGCAACCCTCTACGGGATACACCTACTAGCGCAAATTACGATTACTTTACCATCAGTTCCCAATCGCAGTCGTTAATGACAACCAGAATTCCAGGACGTCTATAATTCCAGGATAAAAAATTAATGAGAGCAAAAATTACAGCATACAAAAATGCCACAATAACTGCCAATATATGTTGATAACCCACATGGAATCTCCTTGCATAAATAATTCCGGACGCTGTTTTATGTAGGAGCTCTTCAGAGTCTGCAGGAGATCTCCAATTGTTTCTGTAAATTACATGCGAGAAATACGGATAAAACCCGTTAAGTTCTTTATAGTTACTGTGCCGATTGTTCGCGAATTTTAATAGTTTAATTAAATGATTTGATGCTTACTCGGAGTCGGAGCATCGCCAGAATTCTCCGCGGGGGATAAAGGAATCCTCAGCTTCTTCGTATTGTCAAACAAAAGCTCCACGCCACCACTATAAAAAAAACCGAAGTCAATTGTCTGCTTGAATTTACTTTTAACATTCGTAAAAGTATACTTGGACGGCTAGCAATAAGGAAAACTTTGTTCGCCAAATGTAACCTACGCGAATTCCACATCCACCTGCGGTACAGGCATTTTGAATTTGGCACGCAATAACAGACGACTGGCAGCGCACAAATGGAAAACCAGTCAAAAAGCCGATTTATATGATGATGTTCGTCGGCGAACTTTGGCTGCGTCGATTAACTAATAATAGCAATAAAAAGGTTTCAAAATATATATCACTGGTGAGAGCAAGAAAAGGCATATGAAAGTGCAGAAAGTACATTATTTTAAAGCTGCAAAATAAACCTGAAATTACTATGATATTATGTCACCCGCTCAGGGCTCTGTTTGTCTGAACCGAGACCACGAATTCCACGGGCGGTCAGCATAATGTCAGCAGTATCCAACTGCCATTGTGCTGGATATCCTGACGTGGAAGATTCGCAGCTCTCGTGGTTTACCTTTTGAAATCGATCGATTTCGGCATACTGCCAGTCATTTGACTGGCATAATAATAGGAATAACTCTTCAGAAATTATGTCAATATTCCTTAGTTTTATAATCTCAAACCTCACGTATCTCAGAATGCCGAAATCTGTCCAGAACTAAACCAGCAGAATAGCGCATCATCACGCATATTCCTACTGCAAAAATGTTTCCCACGACTGAACAGTACGGGTCGGAGCACCAATATCAACATTCGGAAAGTGTTGCTCAGCCATCCCTCATGCAGACGGTTCGCGAACAGGAGCGTATGGATGGCGTGCGATTCGTCTGGAATTGCTGGCCGCATGACAAAGAGGAGACGGCCAAGCTGATACTCCCGTTGGGCGTCTTCTATACCCCCGCAAAACCCCGTCTGGATATTCCCCCATTCCGCTACGAACCCGTTTACTGCGGCAAGTGTCGCGCGGTACTGAATCCCTTCTGGTATTAATCTCATCCTGAAAATCACATAACGTTGTTCCATTCCGTGTAATCGTTGTCTTATTGTCATTTTGCAGCCAGGTAGACTTTCGATCCAAAGGATGGATTTGTTGTTTCTGTGCAAACCGGAATACGGTAATAACGTAATTTGTCCAATCATCTGTAAGGGAAGAATAATATCGGTGTTTTTTTTGTTTAGTTTCCGGCGCAGTATGCTGGTGCAAGCGAACAACAACGACCGGCAGAGCTAATGGGCAATTTTACAACAATGGAATACATTTTACCGGTAAGTCGAACATCATGACTAAGTCTGCTAGATACGCACAATTGCCAAATATCGCTGTCGTTTCACGAAGAATATCCTACCGATGCCCCAAAACTAAGCAATGTTTGCGTGGTCGACTAGCGATCTGATGTAACAATACAGTACAATAATTATAATAATAATTGATAATAATTATTAATAATAATTACAGTACGATAATTACAGTAATCGCAATAATTTCCCGATTCTCTTGCGATACTTACGGGGATTCGGTTTTTTGTTCTTTCACGTTACCATCGATATAACGAGATTATGTGTTTGTGTAGCGCCCAGTTATGCCGCCGATTTACCTGTTTGTTATGGATACCTGCCTGGACGAAGATGAATTGCAAGCTTTAAAGGTAGGGGTAAAAAATGCGAAGATTTGCGTGTGACCTTCTTGACGCAGTATACAATCTAAGAATTTTTATTTTGAATTTTGTCCTCATAGGATGCAGTATTATCCGCGTTGCTCTGTTTGCCGAAAACCGCTCTCGTGGGACTGGTGACCTTCGGCCGAACAGTGGCCGTACACGATCTCAGCATGGAAATGATCAAACATAGCTTCATCTTCAAAGGGACCAAAGATGTTTCCGCCAAACTTCTACAAGTATGTCACTCAAACTTTCGCTCTTGGTGGAACTGTAATAAAGGCGCCTTCACTTATCAGGATCAGTTGGGAATCGGGCGGTATTCCGGTGTACTGCAACCCGCACAGCAGATCCAAAAAACGCAGGCAGATGGAAAATTTCCCAACCGGTACAGCTTTGTGATGTGAATGTACAGGTTCTATCAGTATTTGCGTTTCCCATTTAACGATGAAATTATGACTTTTTTAATAGTTTCCTGCAGCCTATCGAAATTTGCGAAAGATTTATTATGGAATCTATTGCAAATATCACACCGGACCCTTGGCAAACCCCCATCGGTAAGCGGCCTCTCCGATCAACCGGCGCGGCTCTCAACACGGCTGTGGGACTGGTGGAGAACTCATTTCCCGGTACGGGAGCCCGCATTCTGCTGTTTGTCGGTGGACCCTGTACACAGGGTCCCGGAATGGTTGTGGGCGATGAGTTCAAAGTACCCATTCGCTCGCACCATGACCTGATTATGGGGAATGCTCCCTTCGTCAGCCGTGCAACACAGGTGCGGAATATACCTCATCGGGATAAAGTCGATGAAGTTTTTATTTTTCGACGATTTTTTCAGTATTACGAGAGTTTGGCTCAGCGGGCTGTGGCTAACTCACACACAGTCGATATCTTTTCTTGTGCTTTGGATCAAACGGGCCTTCATGAAATGAAAAGTTGCTGCAACTGTACCGGGTAAGAATCGTCAAAAACATGGTCGAAGCCGGTTGTGCTTTATTCTGCCAATTGACTGTACCGTATTTATGGTATTATAGTGGACAAATGTTTTTGGGCGACAACTTTAATTCACAGCTATTCTCACAAAATATGCAAGTTCTCTTCGCTCCCGATCAAAGCGGAAATCTTCCCGTAGTGTTAAATGCAAGCGTTGAAGTCAAGGTATGGAACGACTGGCCATTTCTCAATAAGCACTAGTACTTACACATGCAAAGCATTTCTGATCCTTACTTACAAATATTAATGATGTATATCTTTTTTCATATGCTGTACAATTATGTCTTCCTGTTATTCACTTTCGGGAATTCATTTCCGCATTCAGGCTTCCAAAAACGTCAAGTTATGTGGTTGTCTTGGACCGGCTATGCCACAAGCGCACATCCGATCGCCATCAATATCCGACAGCAACTTTATGGGCACCGGTGGTACGTCGGAGTGGAGATGCTGCAGTCTAACGAACAATACCACATTGTGCTTCATATTTGAAACATCTGGACAGGTCGTATACTGAATCACGGGCTTGCTTCGCCTAAGTTAGCCTTGCGTTTGTAGGAATCGTTACTGAATCCTCAAGAAAATCAACTGTACATCCAGTTCATCACCAGTTACCAGCACGCAACGGGACAGAAACGAATTCGAGTTACAACAGTCAATCGCAGGTAAACACCACTCTACACGAAGCAGAGTACGTAAAAATTAACGTGACTGATTGTGAGCATAGTAAAGAAACGATTTCAGTAGAAAACCGAAAACCGAAGTGAAATCTCCTTTGTTGCTTATTAAGATCTATCACGAGCGTAAATGCATAATGACTGTTTTTTATGCAGTTGGTGCGAAGTGAACAGTCCAAATGTCGTCAACGGATTTGACCAGGAAGCTGCCGCAGTGTTGCTGGCCCGAATAGCCGTTGTCAAGCTGGAAACTGAACCCTTAGGAACGGAAGTACGACGGTGGATTGACCGGACACTGGTCCGAATGGTAAAGATCTACAAGTTTCACTTTCCGGTTGATTTTCGGTACCGGATTCATTTTCTGACCGATGCAGTTGTTTACTTCCCACAATGAGATTAGAGTGCTTGTTTACTGCAGTTCATTTATTAAATACTTTTCATAGTGCAATAGATTTGGTCTCCACACTCCAGACGATCCAAACAGTTTCCGATTACCCGAACCATTCTCCCAACTCCCTACTACAGCTTTTCACATGCGTCGATCCCAATTACTGCAAACATCCAATACCAGCCTGGATGAGAGCGCATTTTACAGACACTGCCTTTTAAAGCAGGATGTTGTGTCCGCTAATATCATCGTTCAACCTGTCCTGTACGCATACTCCCTCCATGGACCACCCACTGTACGTAATAATGAACTGTTTCAGGGGAATGTTTGAGCATATCGTACCGGTAATTTGCCTTTTTGCAGTCCGTAATGCTGGATTCCAGCAGTCTGCAACCCGACCGGATATTGTTGTTGGACACATTTTTTCACATTGTTATCTACCGTGGAGAGGTAAGGAATGAAGTACAGAATGTACATAATTGCGTAAAAATCGATAAAATAATAAAAGAAGCGATGCAAGTGAAACTTAGGAAAGAATATATCCAATGCCATGGAACACAACAGTAAAATACAATGTAACAGCACAACAAAGTAAAAACGATGGTTTTCTCAAGCCGGTCTTGTATTTATAAATCGGTCCACATAACAGCCGGATTTTCTACAACAGCTACGATATTTTTAGTAAAACATTGCACTTTTTAGACCATTATGCATTGGATGAATGCCGGTTACGACAAAATGCCAGAATATGCCAATTTCGCCAGTTTGCTAAAGGCTCCAGTCGAGGATGCTGACGTGGTCCTATCCCATCGATTCCCCATGCCGCGTTATGTCGTAACGGAGCAAGGTGGTTCCCAAGCGCGATTTCTCTTGTCCAAGGTTAATCCGTCCCAAACACAGACTGCTGCTCCTTTCAGTTGGCAACAACCTCAGGTACTGCGCAATATTAAGCTACATACAAGTGAGCTGTTTTATAAACGTTAGCGGAGATGACATATTCGCTCATACGACTTGTTTGCTTGTACAGGAGGGAGTGACCTCGGTTTTAACGGAGGATGTCAACCTGCAGGTTTTCGTGGACCATTTGAGGAGGCTGGCCGTGTCTAGCAGTTTAAATCAGTAGATGCATCGGTTATTCTCGTTGGTAATTTGCAGGGTGTTATTCCTGCATTTATACGCCCATACATTGGTAGCTGCATGCTGTTAGTGCACAAGTGTGATTTGTTTTGTAGCCAAGCTCACATTCTGCCACAAAATTACATTTTGTTATGTTATTTCACCCCTGATAATTTTGCACACTTTATAAATCAAAATGAGGTTCAGAGGAATGAAACTTACAAATTAAATTATCAAGACAATGCACTCAGTGTAATGCCAGTTAATAAATAATTGTCCAGAACTGGACAGAAGCGATGGTGTTACATCAAGACGCTATATAGCGGCTGATAGTTGTGTTGTTGCACATGAAAATGCAGCAATATATTAATAGTACTTGTTTCTGCTAATGCACAGTCAGCAGAACGGAGGTATTAAATCCATACCACGGTCTGCAACTTTGTGCACTGCCTTTCTCACCATGTTACGATCAGTTAGCATTTCACTTCGTTTTTACTAAAAGCGAAATACCTGCGATATTGTAATACAGATTTCAAAGACGATAAAAGGTAAAGCCAAAATGTCAAAATAGCAGAAGTATGTTCTGCTGTACTGTGCGTATACCATAGAATTACCATGCAGTATTTATTATTGCAGGCAGAATGTCATTTTGGCATCTTATTGATGCAGTAATTTATTGTCGAAATACAAAAGAATATGCTGCGGTTTATTGTACGCTGACCCTGACCTTTGCCTTTTTGACTGATAAGCTATCGATCAAGTTGCTCGCATTGTATTAGCACGTGTACGGTTTGAAAATCTTATATTTTGGGCCGATATTACACAACGAATGACAGCCAGAACCGGTGTTCGAATCAGAAGTGTGCTTTAAGGTTTACGCAAGGCAGCTGCATATCCCGACTTCGCATTGTGTCCCGTTCACGAGCGTACTTTGGTTTCGTACTCCTTTGATACAAGGAGATCTTCGCAAAATGCAGAACGGTGAATCAGCCAAAGTGACAAATGGCCATGCCGATGCTGGATGCAAGGGAGTTGGGAAAAAAGTGCTGACCTTGAACGACGTAAACCCCCACGTCCGGTCGATTGCTTATGCCATTCGGGGACCAGTCGCTACACGTGCCACCGAGCTGGAACGGGATTTGCGAAATGTATTGTTTTTCAGGCCCTTCTGTGCAGTCATTTGATTTCTGTTTGCGGTCAACATGATATGATTATTGTTCTCAGGGAAAGAAGATGCCATTCGATAAAGTCATACGATGCAATGTCGGAGATGCACCTGCTATGGGCCAGAAACCTTTAACATTCTACCGGCAGGTAAAAGTTCAAGGTTGGCTTATCACTTGCATGTATATGTAAATGCATTCCTACAATAAAGATCAAGTTGTATAAAAGTAAATGCACCGATTAATGTAAAAGTAAATGATTTTATCTCAGTTTCATTCCAAGAAAATTACAACTTGTGCATAACTACATTAATCTCGTGCATTCGAAAACATTATAGATACCGCGCATATAGACTTTGTTTCCAATATATGCCGTGTATTTCACCGTCATATTTCACGAATCAAATTAATGCTCCAAGAAATGAAACTTATCAGCTATCAAGACAGCACATGCGATGTGGTACAAACGAAAAATTATAATCGTCAACGTATGACAGAAGTGATAAGGCATTTTATACACGGCACTATACAAAACCACGTATTACTCTCCCTAAAACAGGCTGTCGAGAGCAGTTCACGAGGCTAATACGGTATTACAGTTTTGCTGTTATTGTCAAGTCGGTAGCAAATGGTCACTACACATTGCTTTTTGAAATACAGTTGTTGGCTTGCTGTGCGTGTCCTGAGGATGGTGCCCGTTATCCGGCAGATATCCAAGCGTTAAGCAAGCGATTCCTAGACTCCTGCCACGGGAGAAGTATCGGTGCTTATGTGACCGACCTCCAAGGGCTTACAGTTGTACGGAAGGACGTTGCGCGTTTCATTCAGGAGCGGGATGGTGGAGTTCCGGCGTTCGCTGAGGAGATATTTCTCTTCAACGGTGCTGGTGACGGAATTGTGGTAAGCCAGGAGGAAGTACTGGATGTGTAGTCAGTATAGTTTTCACCCAGTGCAAAAGCGATACACCGTTTGTTTAAACTGTATTATCAATATAATTGCTTGCCTACAGAGTATATTACAACTTTTCAACACCACAAGTGAAGGGAGGAAACCAGCTGGATTACTGGTGCCAGTACCCACGTTTGCGTATTATCCAAGCTGCATTGCCGAAACTGGACTGAAAGAGGTATTCAATCATTTTTAATGTTCAGAAACAATCGTGCTGCTTATGCCCAGCTCACGTGCAATAAGCCGGATAAGTGCAATAAGGTGGAAGTAAGCATATATTAGTAAGCATATTACCAGCGTTACAATAAAATTTAATGTGGGAAAGGTTTGTTTGACTGAACCTCTGATAAGTGGAATATGACATTGTGTTTCTCATAGATCCAATATTATTTGGATGAAGAAAATGATTGGCAGCTGAATGTTAAAGAGCTCAACAGAGCAATGGGTAAGATACATGCGTTTATATTACACGTAGCTTACTGTACTGCGAACATCCTCTTTTCTTTCTTTTACGTAAACAGATGATTCCCAAGACTGTGATCCCAAAATCCTAATCGTAATTAACCCGGGAAACCCCACTGGACAGGTGTTGTCCAAAGAAAATATCCAGGAAGTTATTCGGTTTGCGCATGAAAGGCATCTAGTAATTCTGGCGGACGAGGTATAAAAATACCGATGCAACAATAAATATGAACATTAATTTTATGATTGCTACCACATACTGCACAGTCATATGATAGAAATTATCCTATATATTGATAATATAATAATTATCAGTTTTTACGTTAACAAATATATATATATATATATGCCTGACACATAGTTATACGTTACTGCCACAATTTGTTCGGAAATCAACATGAGCTTCTACGGACTATGCGCCTTCTTGGCATGCTTAACAATCCAGCCATTGCAGTATAATAAAAGGCCGATGGTATTTGTAAACTATCTGAGTTTGTCCATGTTTTCCTAAGGTCTACCAAGAAAACATCCACGACCCTGCCCGGAAATTCTACTCCTTTAAGAAAACGATGGCGGAAATGGGACACCCTTACTGTGATATGGAACTCATGTCTATGCATTCAGTATCAAAGGGCTTGATGAACGAGTATGTTATCCTAAATTAGCACTTCAGGACAATTGTACAGCAATTCCATGGATAAATTATTTCCAATACAGATGTGGAGGAAGAGGGGGATACATCGAATTTCACAACTTCGACCGAGCAATTCTAGACGAAATGCAGAAACTTCTTTCGATTCGCGCCCACAATGTCACTGGTCAAGTACGTTTTTGTTATAATTAATATATTAATGACAGAACATAATATGTGTATATATGTACGAGTCCAACAAAAGTCAGTTAGAAAACAAACTATTTAAATATACAGCGTAGAAGTAAGTCCCGTTGCATCTTATTTTTCAGTAATTTAATGATGCCCTTTGCTTGATTTTTATGCAGTTAGCTGTGTATGCAATGGTCAACCTGCCGAAGTCGGGCGATCCATCCTATGATCTTTTCACCAAAGAACGCGAAACAACCCGGGCATCCCTCGTACAAAGGGCGCGTATGACCACCGAGTTACTCAACAATATCCCCGGAATAAGTTGCAATGCAGTGCAGGGAGCCATGTACGCATTTCCCAGACTGGATCTGCCGGAAAAGTTCATCCAGGAAGCAAAGGTCTGTGCGATCCGCTAACGAGTCTTACTGCTTTAATTACACGTCTGTTATGGTATTTTAAAAGATCATATCTCTTCGTAAAATCGGAAGCACAAGCGAAAAAACAACTGGTTACCGTGGTTTTTCATATTACAGGCAAAAGGACGCATACCTGATCTGCATTACGTAATGCAGCTCATGGACAGCACTGGTGTGGTTGTGGTGCCTGGATCCGGTTTCCGTCAGACACCGGGAACGTACCATTTTCGGTAAGCACAGCCATTTCTGTTTGCCGGTCTTTGAATGTGATTCATGTCCCTTATTTTAGGACAACCATTCTACCACCTGTTGATTTGCTACACGAAATGCTCGAGAAGGTGGCTAGTTTCCACAAGAACATGACCGAAAGATATTCTTGAATGGATCGTTATGTTGACCCATAACAGTAGCTTGTTTCGCTATTCGATGGCTTCCTGTGCGGTTATATGTAACGGTTGCGTAAACAATGTTGAGTGAACCTCACCGCAACCCCGCATTAAAAACGTCAAAACACTCGAAATTGTCATGCGTATTTTCGAGGCATTGTCAGGTTCGTTTCGCATGTTGGAGACGGAGTGAATGCTCACCTAATCCTCGATTTTTTTGTGATTATAACAAGACAGTTTTCTGACGGCAGTCGTTTGTCCAAGCTATGATAATCAGCAACTGGATGATATTTGCGTAACGGATAACACAAGCGATAATCAGACAGGTAGTCATAACACAATAATTTTTACGCAATGTTGCTCGCCTGTTCGTTGTGTTTATAACAGGAGATGTAATTGCAAATTGGCAAAGCAGCTAGCATAATTCCACATCGATGAGAACATTGTAAAAAACATTACTTCAATTTGGTATATGTATTGCTAGATGAGTGAACCAGAGACTTTGTATGTCGAGACGATCACAACAGTCGTTTTACGATGCGCGATACCGACCTACTCTACAGCGGAACAACATTATCAAGAGGTTGTAATCGTTGCGCAGAATTTCTTCGATGCCGTTATGCTGCGGAACGATAAGGGATTCCGTCCTTAAGATAGCCGGTGATACACTGATAGTAATGACATAAGCCAGGTCAAGAATCACCGAAAATAGTAAACATTGGCATTCCAAATGTCGCCGTATTCTAGATCATGGGTTAAATTAGTGAATTTCAGATTTATTAGTGAAGTGTACCAAAAAATATAATCCTTTGCATTTCACTCAAACACCCGCGTAATGGCATCAGAACGTTCGCCGCTACTACGCGGGAAACTGTCTCCAATCATTGAGCAGAGTTCCAGTGATGGGCAAGCATCGCAAAACTCGTCAAAGCGATTTCAAACACCCGATGATGCTTTGCAAATGGTCGGCAATCCGGGACGTTTCCATTATATTCAGTTTTTTGCCTTATGTCTGCAGTTTACTCCTCTGCTGATGTCGGATCTCATTCCAATCTTTTATAATCTTCCCCCGCAGGAAATTTACTGTGCCCCTGTAGTGAACAACAGTACTTCCGGTTCCGGCGTGAATTTCAGACCGGACGTTCCTCATCATACGGGATATCCGATGCGCAATGTTTCGACTGACTACTGTGACTGCAATGGGACTTTGACCTTTGCATATAAGGGACACCAGACTTCGATAATAGGAGATGTAAGTAACCGTCGGAATCTGTCCAAACTTTCCACAGAAATATCTGACTCTGTGGTTACTTATACAGTCTTTAACATTATAACTGTATCGGATCATTATTCTCCGCGCATTTATTACAGATGCAGCTGGTATGCTCAAAAAAATCGCTGGCGGACATTACCACAACACTATATTATGTTGGTAAATTAAAAGTCCCGAACAAGATTTTCGCCGTCAATACCTAAAGAAATAGGAAACCTACGGGTCGCGAACGACTGCTGATTCTTTTATGTAGGATCTGCTATAGCCGGCCCACTTGTGGGCTGGTTATCTGACCGCTATGGACGACGACCGGTTCTGCTTACGTCCAGCGTGGCCTTTATTGCAGTACATGTATCCCTGATATTTGTGCGAAATTTTGCACTGTTTACAGTCCTTCGATTTCTGGCTGGGATCGGAAGAGTGGTATGAAAGTGTAATTGTATATAAATGTCGATAATCAGTAACAGCTGTATCGTTACAGCAACAAATGAAAAAAATGTAAAATCGTCCTCACATTTCTTTTTATGAATGCCCTGTAAGATACGATCTAAAGCCTGGGATTTAAAGAGTCTGTAACTTGCGGGAAAATGGTCGCCGTTCCTGTTGATAACTAAAATTGATTGCTCACTAACAAGAAACATTAATTTTGTAAACAGGGTGTCTTCAGCACGGCTTACGTCCTACTGATGGAATGGAGTCCTCCTGCAAGACGTACACCGATTGCGGCAGCTAGTGAATTTTTCTTCCCGTTAGGAGTCATGACCTTGGCCGTTTGTGCATCGTATTTGCAGCGATGGGAACTTATTCAATCCTTTCTGGCTGCATGTACTGGCATCGCAGTACTTAATCTCTGGTAAGGGGAAAAAGTGTTCAATAACACGGCATTGTATAGTCGCATTTTATAATTCTACGCATCATAAGAGACAGCCAGTTATTGTAAAGGAGCGAGGCTGTAAAATTGATTTTCTGCATGTGATTACGAACTTGCAACTACTGTATGTACATGTGGTTAAATACGCATTTTTACAGGTTTGCCCCGGAATCTTTGCAGTGGTTAATAGTCAACGGAGAAATTAATAAAGCAGAAGATACCATTCGACAAATCTCGCGTATAAACGGTCATGAACTTTCGGAAGATGACATCTCCGCTTTGACGAGCATTGCGCAGAACACTCTCAAAGATCAGGAAACCTCCCACAAATATACCGTGGCGGACTGCTTCCGGATACCGAAAATCCGAAAATTTACGATTCTGATATCCTTTATTTGGTAAGGAATCACTTTGCATTGCATATCGTCACCTTCTACAAGTCTATATAAACGTAACCTGGCTGCTGTGCTTCCATAAACTTTCGCAATATTTGATGTAACTTACTGTAATTATAATTCCATTCTGTTGCAGGTTCGCCACCAATTTTGGTTACTCGGGATTATCATTTTTAATTGACAACTTTTCCGACAATATATACACCGACTTGCTAGTGGGCGGAGCACTGGAATTAATTCCATGTCTTCTTGCTACTGTGGTAGCATTGAAGTAGGAACATGAAAACTAACGTTAATCGTTACCTGCACATGCCATTTTAGACTTCCAAAACGTACTTTTGAACTGCATTTTGTTGAAATAAATTTGTAATGCGAATTCATATTGTTAAAAAAAATTTCAATTTCCGCTGCGCTTATTAACTGTTAGTGTTTATAAACATCAACCTACGGTAAGCTTACCTAGGGTAAACTTACATACCGTTGAATAAAACTGATTACCTTTTATAAAACTGTTTACCTGTACGACTGTGCGTAAACATTCGCTTTATAATTACAGATCTGGCAAAAAGTATCCTATGATAGGATTTTTCCTTGTTGCCGGTGCATTAACCATTTCCGGTGGCATGATATCATCGAGCCGCCTGAAAGTGATTCTAACATTATTAGGACGAATGTCCATCGTCGGCAGTTATTGCCTAATGTTCCTGTATGCTGCTGAATTATTCCCCACGCAAATTCGCAACAGCGGTTTCGGAGTTGGGTTCATGTTTTTCATGGCTGGGGGCATGTTGTCGCCTCAGCTGTCTTCTCTTGTAAGCCCGACTGCCAGAAACAAAGTGTTCTGTAATATATAGGGCGTCCTGTGTGTTTATTCGCTAGCAAAGGAAATTAATCAGTAATCATGTATATAACCAGGAAAACAATGTTTTCTGTGTTTTTTTAGACGAGCTACGCATTTCCCGGGCTACCGATTGTAATTATTGGAGTGGTATCGATACTGGGTGCTGTGGCAGTGTTTTTCCTTCCGGAACATACGGATCCTAACCTACTGCACGTTTCTTAGTGAATTTATGGAAGCAAATCCGTTTTCTGTTCGTATCACCTCTTTTTTTCGTCGACCAGCGACAAAAGCTGCACCGCGCTTATTAGAACATATTTTACACAGTCCTCACCGAGGAACAAAAATCCATAAAAAAACTGAAGCCTTGACGCTAATTATAACTGTGACCTGCACGGTTAATAAAAGGAAATTCGGAACATATACTGTAAGGAAAAAAAGATCAAACAAATAAACATAGCAATGATTCCTAATATTATATCTCCACTGGAAATCGTTTCTTTTCCACGCCCTTTTGCGAAGGAACCGGAACATTGACTCTTTTAAATTGTTCAGGACTGACCGGCTTCATCAGGGGAACATCTTCCGTTACCCGGTTGGGAAAGAGTTTCAAATGTATGGATTTATCGGTGCCGTTTCCGGCCGGTGTTTTCTGGTCTGACCTTAACTCCAGCTTCTGGGAGGGGCCTAAGTTGATGCTCAATTTAACGGGGATGCTCCGGGATCCCATGGAGGATGTTTGCTTAACAAAGCCCGCTTTGGTGATCCAGTCAATGTATTTCCCGACATCGACGAACATGCCGGGTGCTTGAGTACCGAACTGACAGTTGTCTAGGCCCAGTGCGGTTAATCCATGCAGAACCCATCGGCCATCGTCGGCTTGACACACTAACGGGCCTCCTCCATCTCTCTGCAAACATAACAACAACCTAAGTTAGCAATAAGGCGAACAGAATTAACTTTGCCATAATCCATAAATTAACATGCAAAACAGTTACAGAAACATATATAATTATTGTAATGCTTCATACAGGTTTCATGTGCAGATTTTAAAATGAAAGACACTCTGCGGTAAAAGTGCATAATATGCCAAAATGGTTTAGAGTGGTAGTACAGTAATAATGAGAAAATTATCTTTTTCAAACATATATTAACATAGTACGTATATCTTGATCAAGGACTGCGCCGTGAAGATGGTCGTGGCATATGGTATGCTGTGCATGACACTCTGGGTAGCTAGTATCTACAAGGTCTTCGGATCGCGCATTTTGACATTATTATGATAATGTTAACGGTTATGTAAGTGTTTTGTCAGTCTGCCATCTGAGTTTTGTGAAGACATATGTTACAAGCGGCAGCGCTAAAAAGACTCCATTAATCTTGTCAGCCATTCGACCTACATCACAAGTTCCGGAATCGTCATTATTCGCTCTAGCACAGAACATCGATCTGTTGACGGTAAAGTTCCTCACGCCCACCGCTCTCAGCCGCGCTTCACAATCTCTGTTGTTGATTACACCCATCTTGGTTTCTTGCAAGATTGTTGCAATTTCTGCAAAGGAGTAATTTGTCGTAAACAAACAGCAATTTAGTTATCTGAAGGTTGCCAGTCTATCTTTCTCGAAATAGTTTCGATAAATAGTAAACGCGTGCACGTAGTACTTGAAATTAACAGTAGATGAGGTCATGAGGGTATCGAGACAGACCTTGATCTCTCGTGGTGCCCCAGCCACTGACGACACACCGTTTGTCACAGACTGATCCAATTGGTCCGCTGCGAAGTTGTGGTTGGTCACTTCTCATCTCCAGTTGCCGTTTTTCACTGGCGTCTAGAAAATCATCTCGGTGCTTGAGCAAGTATTCCGCTGCCGGCTTCAGTGGTTTCTTGCTGTCTTGCCCGAAACTTTTGGGCATGGCTCGAACCGAACAGGCATTGGCATCCACCGGCGAATCGGGCAGACAGACGGTACAGATATTTGGTTTATCACAGCCAACTGGAGGAATTTTCAGAATAGCAATATCGTTCTCAAAAGTCACAGGATCGTACTGCGGATGAATGATGATTTCCAGGGGATACGTGTAAAATGTCTGCGTAAAGAGGTCATCCGAGGCGAAATCATAGGCTCCCAAAATTGCAATAAACTGGGTACGTTTAACATTGCTGACTTTGTGCGCCACTGTGAGAACGGTCTGGTGGTCTAGTAAAACACCGGAACCAAACACTCCACTCGCATTGGAAAGAGCTACTTGCCAACAGTTGGCATTTTTATTGGCATTACGGCCATTGATAATACGCGCCATTTTGGAATAGTCGAAAGAGTAAGTGTAGTCGAAAATTCGAGGGATAACTTTGCGGGGTGGCATCGGTTTTGCCGTAGTTGTTGTGGTGGTCGTTGTAGGTGTTGTAGGCGGGGCCGCAGCATTGCCGGAGGAGCTAGCTGCATTTCCCGTTGGGAATAGATCTCCTTGCCGAGACTAGAAACAACAGAAATGTTATGTTCATATTATTATGCTGATGTCGCAGATGTAAAACAACCAATGTTGTTCAGAACAACACGTCAACGGCTCACAAGATAGTAACATATATGCGTAAGCCTGAACAACACAAATTCGGAAAGACCGCCGAAAAACTCCAGTTAGCGACCACACGTAATCAGTTAGCGATGCTTAGAACGAAGATGACCAGAACTTTGCAAACGAATAACCAATGGCAGAGGCATGTTCACAGAACCATTTAGAGACCCACTGGAAGAGACCGTGGGCTATTTTAATTTGGGTTATAAACGGGCAATCCTGATCGAAAGCGCTTGGATAATGGCCTTGACCAAGACAACACTGACAACGGTCAGTTTCACTACGTATACTGAATTCCACACAGGTTTAGACATCGCGTCTGATGTCGTTTTCGTTTGCGAACGGCTAAACGGCCGACAGTTTTCTCACGCATTACAGGGTATACAGTATTAGCGATTGACGGGCGCATGTCCCGAAAAAGTGCCCAGAACTCGGGCCAAACAATCCTTCGCCATGGAGTCGCTAGAGGTCGGCCTGAGCTTTCTCCCCGCAGTCATAATTAAAGTGACAGGAGCCTCCTCAAATGATTTTTCTTCCGAATCTATAGACTTCTAGTCTTTTCAATCCCTTATTAACCTGTACGACCGCTTTATCTGTCCCATAATATGAAATACGTAAACGATCGCTTGGCCGTTGGACTCAACTGGAAATGTCACTGGTGCAGTTCGAACTTCGAGCCGGTACTTGCAACGGAATGCGACGCTGTCGGATCGACAGCTTCAGCCATTTCCAGCGCTGGCCACTGTCCACGCTTATCGACAGTGATCGATAAGCGTGGACCGTGGCCCGCGCTGGAAACGCCCGATGACTGAAGTTTTATTGGTCGCACCCTGGACAGCAATTTTGTATTCAAGATACGCACCTTTCGGAGAAGTCTGACAATCCGCAAGTGTTCGCACATACTGATGTACTTCATACACAACGAAAAGTGACGAACGTAGAGCAAAAACAAGAACCATTCTCAACTTACTGGCACTTCGATGTCGCTACTGCCCCCATTTCCAATGTGATTATCGTTAACGTTCCCGCTCACAATCTGATTGTCACCATCTCCGCGGGCACCGCAGACACTACAAGCCGAAGCCTCACGTTCCGATGATGCAACCGGCTGCAAGTAGCAGCACACTTCGGTGTCTTCGCAGCCTATAACATTGGCGCGTGGAAAGATGTGCCCGGGCGAGTTGTCATCGTCCATATCGTCGTTATCCGCCGCAACGAAGCTTTTGGGTGCATTGATGCCAGCAATCCGGTACTGTATGAGCTCCTTTTTCGGAGTCTGAACGCCGTCACTGGTGAATATTATTCCACCAAAATCCTGACAGCATTTCCGATCGGCCACGCATCTGCCGGTACCAAAGGGAGTTTCACACGGGGTCACTGAAAAAGACCAATCATCATAGCTTCATGTATGAAATATTACTATCTCAAAAAAATTCGAAGTAATGGTTTGCCAACGCTTTTGAAAGAAATGATAATTACTGTTGAAAAAAGGTTATCTTGCAGGTATTGAATTAAAAACATTTTTTGCTTATTCAGCGTATTTTCCGGTTGGCCAGTCGAAAACAGAAAGATTGATAGAATGCTTATGTATGTTACGCAACAATGCGGCTGTAGCTATCAACTTTAATCAATGATGTCAATTACTACCCTCGGGTTATGCGTAATTAGCTGCGGATACCTACCGATTGAGTGGCATGCAAAGGTCTGCAGTCCATCTACATAATTATCGTCCTCCTACACTTTATCTTTTTTTTATATACATACGTTTTAATTCGTTACACTGAGATGGAATTACAAGAGCGTAAGGATTGAAATTAATTAACAAAAGGCACTCAGTTGCGAACTGTTAACCTGAACTCAGCAAGTAAGAAAACCGTTCTCTAAAACAATTCGAATAAAATATAACCAGGATTTAATACAAGCCATACGTTATGCTGCATTACGTCGTAAGATACACTTTATCAGTAATAATGATTTTCAGTATTTTTCATTCTTTGCAAACTCCTTGCACAAGCATCGCACCAAAATGCAAACGCACTCTCTAGAAGGTAAATAACTTATGTTAAATTACTGTTTAAATATTTTAGTAACAGACTGAAATCCTTTCCAGATTTTATCAAAGTTTTCGCCAACATAACCACGCGTATGCATAACGAAAACACATAAATCGAAGAAAGTTAATTACAGGTGCCGAACAATGGAAATATCACCCTAATACATTAACATGAACCACAATCTTCAATATATTTAATGAAATATTATTTTATGCACGAAGCTGCAGAAGTAATTAAGCGGCGTATCGTTATAATGCAAAATGCCAGTGAAGGATGCGATATATATATTGTATACATGCTATGGTATTCGCTTTAATTTAACGGATACCGCAACAATGTATTCACCCTAGATTCTTTATGATGGTTACCGTACCAAAGCAAAACCGAGTTATGTTTAATAATCAGTACAGCTTCGCTGAACAAAGAAAAATAAAGGAAAATGCTATTATTGTCGGCGCATGCAAAATAAATACGAGAAAGGTCGCAGTGAAATCTTTATCAGAAGACCTTTCGAACTCTTGGCATCAATGGAATAGTAGCCAGCCGCAACTACGCTTACAAATATCTATATTTGTCCAGCAAAACTGCAAACATTTCGAATCCTATTGCTAAAAAGCAGAAATTTGGATAATTTAAAATGGTGTATTGTAAAATGTTTTATTAGCATAATAACTAATCATTTAGCGAAAAAAAGCTGCACGTGTGTTGCTACTCACCGAGGCGTGAAAAAGTACATTCGGAGAAATGAATATTCCATAACACGACAATAAAACTGTAAAATCCACTCCAGTATGACGCAGTTTGCGTTAGCCTCATGGTGGATCACCGTTTGGAGCCTGTTTTGTGAAGCCGTCAATAAACGTCGACACAATTTACAAGCAACCGGCGCGATGTAACAAAAACCACCCGCAAACTCA
>JAQGAU010000669.1:0-25037 GCA_034698045.1 Paramacrobiotus richtersi | reverse complement strand
TCTTTCGTTTAGCCACGCCCGCGTACCGTATCGAGATTCGCTTCGAATTCGAGACCCACCCTAAGTAATCAGAAGGTGGCCATTCTGCCTTTTTTCGATCGATGGCGGCAATGCGATGCGGTGTGGCTGTTCAAGATCGGGAAAAAGGTCATCGTTCCCCTTGCGTTGTACCTCTGCGAGAATAATAACAGCGAGATGATCCAGCTTCTCCGCCGACCAACCAGAATCGACACAAAGGCGAAACGCAGGACTAGCGAGTCCACCGCGGAAATGCGACTACCAGATCGAATTGTTAGAGCATTTGAAGTTCAACGAAAAATATTCGATGCAGCCATGCAGGATCTGTTTCCGTCGTTAAATTTATGGTCAGAACTGTTTATCTATCGTAAATTTTTACTTATATTTTTGTTCGACGAAACTTGAACTTCACTACATTGCTGATCATTCATGGCTAGTAAGTCGGCTTTGTTAGTAATTAATTCTGCTCTTATAATATATTTACCAGAGTCGATTTATGTCTGGAGTTTAACCTAACTGATATGGATATGTAATTTTTTCATTTGGTGGTGCTTTAAAGCCGGCTGTAGGAACGTCACTGACGAAATCCATGTCAGTAGGTTCTTCGGCAGTCGATCACCCTATACTCAGATACGAGTACGTATGTTCAGTATTGGGCCTTTCTACAGCTGGAGGTCCGACATTTAGGTTTGTTAAGTGCCTGTTTCTCGGCCGACATCAAGACTTGGTACAAGAATCGTCAAACTGAGCTTCTGTACATGTTCAACCGTATTTAGGTAGTTATGTGCAGCTCGAAGTAAACACGATGCTTTACAGCTTCCGTTCTAGTCCGTTTGTAAGGATAATCTGTGGTCATGCATACTGTACTTGGCCGAAAAAGTAATTTCTGACACCCACACTTTAGGTATAAGCATTTCTGCCACCTCCAGTGTTAAATCTCTGGCTGACAGAGTGATACTGAAATGCATCCTTTACCGGTTTAATTTAGACATTAGTGCATTAGACCACATCTGTTTTTTCTGCATCGAATCTCGATAGGCTTCTTCGAAAGCAACGCAGAGTTTAGTTCAATTTCCGTACCGCCCTGTACAGGAGGTTACCTGCTTCATATACGTATACGGAACGTGTCAACAAGGCGGCAGAAATGCCTGTCACGCCTTGCTTGTTGCGTGACTGTGTGTGTGGCAGAATGACTTTCCTGCCACGTGTCTTTCTTGTGTTTAGGTTCGCCGACAATTACAGCGGGTCTTACATGCCACATACGTACACGTTTCTGCGAATTTTTATTTATTTTTTAACTTTGAAGCAGCAAATCATACCCGTAGAACTGAATTTAACAGTCCGGCATTATAACGCGAGAATTACTTAAAGAACGGCTGGATTTCCAAGATTCCGGCCAGAACAGTTTTTCACTTAGAAGGAGCTACACACCTAATTCTGTCTGGGTTAGAAAACTCCGTTCCAGGACGTGCACTGGGATCAGGAACCAGTATGCATTTTAACCCCGCTGCAACACAAAAGGACTGTGACCTTTTGCAAAATTCATATTGGTCTTTGGTTGTACGAAGTAACACTATATCAGTATGTATACAACCCCGTAGAAGCATACTGGGGTTCGATAAGGTCTAAATATGTTTGAATAACAAGTAACTGCAATTGACCGTTAGCAATTCTGCGTGCGCATTTCTGCAAATGCCTTCTTTTTGTTTCACTCTTACCGTTTTCGCAGACCAGCTTTCTCTCCGGAGAGCATTCTTCGCCGTATGCGGCATCCATGCTAGCACATACCACCAGGAGGATAAATAACAAGGCTTTCTGCATGTCACCTCGCAAAAGAACACAGATTTGCTAAAACATCAAACAAATAAACAGAAAAAACGTGTTCGTCTGAAAGTGTCAGGTACAGTACTGCTTCTGCTGTATTTTTAAAGTGAAATCAGAATCACGACAATTTTGGCACAAGAGGTTTAGTTGCAGTGCTAGACTGAGCCGGAAAACAGAGTGTTTTGTTTGTTTCCCATAACGAGAGGATAAGCTTGTTCTTTTTGTCATGGTGACGGCGGACGAGCGTGACTGCATGACACTTTACATGTCCCCTGGCTATATTTATAATCGTTCGTTCGACAATAATAATATGACTAATATCTGGTGTAAATGAAAATGTATGGTTTTTAATCGTGTATGTATACGAATATCTATTTTATTGTTTAATATCTACATAAAATAATCCAATATGGTTTTGTAATATGGAACGGCTGCGAGAGCTTGGTATTGCGTAAGTCAAGCGCGAAATCTACATTCTACGATTTGACATTTTTGGTGACCGGTGTGGGAAGGAGCGGACATTGCGCAGATTGGTCAGCCAACGCCAGCGGATTTCCATGACGCAGCAAATTTTTTGCTGAACAAATGGCAAAAGAACCTGATGTTTTTGTGCTGTGTTCCGAAAACTGTAAAGCAGTCACGTTGCGAGACTATTTCAACGTATCGTGTATAAATTTATATGCCAGTCTTTGATTGTATTCAAAAAGCCTGAAATGAATTCACGAAGTCGTACGCAGGACTATGGCAAGCAAACTGTTATTTCCAAGCTTTTTAACTCGTATAAACTTAATATAATACAAGACTAACATTGCAAAATCAATATTAAAATTAGTATTCAATTTAAGCAAGCCATCAAAATCTCAACGCTCCTTGTCCTTGAGAAATTTGGGATGCACTCCGTGATTCCTGATCCCGACATCGGTATCCTTGAACTGACGCTTCCGCTTCGAATCGTTGCCTTTTGTTGTGGAGAGCTGACCGGCATCACCTGGATCCTGCACACAGCATACTTCCGTATTGGCTGAGCAGTCCGGTGAGGGATTGGCTATGCCACCAGCACATAGACTCAAATCAGTTCTTGGAATACAAGTACCTTGGACTTGATTATCCGACTGCAGAGTACATTGCTGACTAGGAGGCTCCGTGATGCCGCCTTCGTCCTTGGTTGGCTGCGCGTAAAGGTAACCCATGCGGTAGTCGTTGAATTTGCTAACGGAGTCCAAGGCGACGGTTGCGGCATATATTGGGGGATTGGGAAAATCTAGAAAGATACTCAGGTATTTTTATTATGGTACTTATTTATTATTAATTAAGTCACATACCAGCAAATATCGATGTTAAAGTTCATGCTGGGTAACCGGTTCCGCCCATGCATACAGTATTACAGTACGGGGAATCGGTTTCCCAAGTTATTACTTGCTGCTTTATGTGGCATTTATAGGATAGCATTTATATTGTGCTATCATGAACTCCAGTCGTATTGAAAAATTTGGTGCCAGGGAAGATGCTACATCTGGAATCATGGGATGCTCTGTGAAATTAGCATAGTGGTGATCCCTATACTGCGTATTTTATTTGCTGACGAAAATTTAAAGTGTACAATTGTATTGTAATCTAGTTTTGTCAAAAGCCACTGCAGGTACAGATTGGCCCGTTATGGTTGTTTTGCGAAACATGCCCATGCTCTTGCAAGATAGACTGTTATTAAATGTTTGAATGGAGATTACTTACTTAATCTCCTTCCAGCAAACGTCTGGGGAACGGTCAGATAGGGAATAGCCGGGAAAGCGGGATACCCGTTCGCCCAGCTATCGACCGGCAGCAAAGCAAAACCAGAGATCAAGAAGAAGAAAAATGCTCGGCAAAGAGCATACATCTTGTTTCGGATGTAAAGATTTTGAATAAAAACTTCAATTCCGCGACCTGGTGGATGGAAGCTGCTTCAAGAAAAATACGGCATGCTAGCTGATGTGCGACTCTTTTACGTTACAGTACATGTATTCAACATGCACAGCACATCTGCATGTGTTACTAGCTAGAAGGCATAATATTATGTACCATATCATCAGAAGAACTGCAGAGTATACCTAACAAACATCCGAATAACAGAGGTTGATTGTTGGTAAATGGTGTCACTTCGAGCTGCGTGGGCTACAGTCTGCCAGTTCGCTGCGAAAAATTAGTGTCACAATTAGCGAAGAGCGGCCATCCTGTCGAGACGAAAAAAGATTAATATGCAACAAATCATCTGAGCGTTTACGTGCCTCATGTTAATGATATTATGCGCAGATTGGTTGTTGCACAGTCACTTAATTCTTTACGGTAGCGTGCGACACATAGTACGAAGCCATAAACGTTAACCCACAACTCTACTTCACGATACTTGTGTGGCAAATAAAGGCTTTTTCTGCTGCTCATATCATTAATGCCATACTGTTGGCGAATCATCACAATCGTAGAAGCATTTCGGCCACCCCCCAGTGTACTCGCTTGTCGACTCGAAGAATTGAGTGAAATCCATACACTGTTTAGTGTTTACATGGGCAGCATGTTAAATTACATCAGAAAAGCGGTTTCTGCATCCACGAACTTCCCGGCCCAGCGAATAAGTTTAAAGTTTTTATATACAGCCGCGCTCTTAACACGTTAGAGATAGATTCGATAACAGAAGAGTCTCTAGTTTTGAAAGTAGTATACTTTACTCACCGTACCGTCGCAGGCAGCGATTCGTTCGCTTTTTTGCTTGTTACAGAGAACTTTCTGTGTTGGAAGTGTATGCGTTCTTTAGCTACACTGTCGGCCTTTTCGGCTAGCTAAAGGGTATTTTCTCGCAGATTGGTTCCTGATACCAGCTCAACAGTCCATCGAGCCGCCGACCGCGGAATTCGTAACCTTAAGCTTTGTATTTGTGGCTTTCTATACTGAGGACTATGATGGCATTTCGATCTCAACATCCTTAGAATGCCGAATGCAAACGATGAAAACAGAACCAAATCCAAATCGAGGAAAAACATACACCAATGTTTTAAACTGACGAACCAAAAAACAGACAAGGTAAGCGAGATGACATTGTGAGGTACTGGTTGCGGATTAACTGGCCGGAATGGCTTGGTAGCAGCATTTTTATGGTGCCGCTTCTACACAGTTTACGTGTTTTACGCAAGCTGGCAGACCACGTTAGTGAAAAGCTTTCGAAGAGTGTGTTCACTCGTACATCACCGTTAATGATCACAGAAGTGTTTAGTTATCCTGACAAGACGGAAATCTTTTTAAATCTACATACAACCTCTCATAGCCACTGCATATTAGGCAGTCAACAATAACTGATTTATTGTCACTTTGCAACGGAATTCTCAAATCAGTGGACGATGATGCTCAATTTCTTCGAGAAAAGACAGATCGCGTCAAAACAGCGCCTGAATAAGACGAGAAGCAGGAAACAAAAAGTCTTGTTTAGCTGTACTTTAGTTCGTCAAAACGGAAAGCGTCCGAATGGGATGACGAAAGCGTCTTCTGGAAAGAATGCAGTTTGCAAAAGCACAGTAGTGGACACCGACCAGGGACAACGGCGGCAACATACGCGCGAGAACGACGTAAATACTCTGAGCTACGATTATGTTACCCTGAGCGTTTCCAGCGTTAGCAGTACTTATCAGCAGTTAGAAGTACTGAAGAAGGCAGTAATTGTTCTGAAGAAAATCTGACGCCGCCTGCTTGATGTTTCGCATAACCATGAACATAATATTATACAGTACTTCTTTATTTCAGAATATTGGTATTCTGTTACAGACAGGAAATGCTCTTTGTGTACAGCGAGTTTCCAACGATGTTGTTTGATTGTTACAGTGTTAAGTTTACACGAAAACTAATAATTATAAAGACCACAATGGCGGTGTTGGCTGCTGTATATTTTTCTTATTTTTTGCCAACCTATCTGACACGGACAAGAACAAGAGTAGCTATTATATCTAGTCGTCAAGAACCGGGCGGAATATTACGATTTCCACAGCAATAACTAGCAATTAACCTGGTAAACAATCCGTATCCGCAAAATCCATAAACAACAACAAAATTCAACGGCTTTTCTCTGGGAGAAATTTGGGATGTACTCCATGATTCTTGATCCCGACATCAGTATCTCGCAACTGCCGCTTCTGTTTGGACTCATTGCCTCTTGCACTCTTGTCGTCCGGAGGAAACACACAGCAGGCTTCCGTTGTGGCTGGACAGGCCGGTGAGAGATCGGCTATGCCACCAGAACATCGATCCAAGGCGGTTCGTGGAATACACGTACCTTCGACTCTGCCTTCCAATTCCAACTCCAGAAAACACTGCTTACCAGGAGGCTCCGTGATACCACCTTCGTCGCCGGTTGGCTGTGCGTAAAGGTAATCCATACGGTAGTTGCTGAATTTGCTAACGGCGTCTAAGGCGATCGTTGCGGCATAAATTGGAGGATTGGGGAAATCTGGAGAGATCGTCGTCAGCTGTATTACGGTATCTGGTCAGCGGTCATTATTAGATCATATTCCAGAAATACGTTAACGTCTTCGTGTCAGGCGTATGGGGAGATATGAAGTTAAATTTCTTATGATTACCGTAGGTCAAACAAAGTTCTGTCTACATATACTGACATATCTATGCTTTACGGCACCTCGTAAACGCGCTTATACTGCGCCCTGTGCACAGCAAAAAAATCATAATGGGCCCACCCATATTCACGGTGGTTTTGAGCGGATCTCTTTAAAATAACCAATCAAAAAATTATTATATCACTTTTAAAAATTTGTATCTGTTGATGAAATGTTATGAAAGCATTTTGGAAAGCTGATTCAAGCTAATGCTTACAGTAAGGCGAACTATGGCAGTAACAGTCGTGGCCAGATATACACACCTAGTTTTCGTAATTGTTTCTTCCGCTTTTCATGATTTATGGACGTCGTCAGTTATTTTATGGCATTTATTTCTGTGATATTTCGCGAATAGAGATCCGTTAAACAACACCGTGAAAAAGGGTGGGCCCATTATGGTTTTTCTTCTGTTCACAGGACACAGTAAGCGCGTTTGCGAGGTACCGCAAATTGATGGCAAACAGTACTAAAATTCGAAATCTATGTGTTTTCTACTGATAACTCACGTGCTTCGTAATTTCGCACAACAATCGATCTGCATTCTGGTTTAGTGGTTTAGTTGTTTCTGGTTTAGGTTTAGTGGATTACTTACTCAACCTCCGTCCAATATACCTTTGCGGGATGGTCATATAGGGAACCGCTGGGTAGGATGGATATCCGCCAGACCAACAGTCGTGTGGATGCAAAAGAAAACCAAAGATTACGAAGAGTGAAAATATTCCACAAAGAGCGAGCATATTGTTCCGGGTGTTCAGTAAAAAGTCTCACAAAAAAAACTAACGTTTTACGGACGGCTGGACAGTAGTTGTTTCAAGAAGAAGACGCCCGCATAGCAGTGTATGCACGTTAAGGGATGCTGTGATGTATACTGTTTACGTGCTCTCAGCGAGTATCTGTGCTTGTTTTTTTGTGAAAAAAATCTTTGCGCGGATGCGTGACCTGCTAGAAGGCATAACTGACAATCTTCTTTAGAATTGTGAAATCTAGATAACCTATTTCCGCTTGAGACTATGAGATTCGCACAATACCTCTTTTATGTAGCCGCGCTTTACCCTGCAAGGGCAACATGACCAGCAGCGACTGCGGCACTTGCGCGAAGCCACAAATACAAAAGACAATTTACGTGTTTGTGAAAATGATAATGCTACTGCTTTGCTACTACCATCTCGTGATAAAACTTTCTTGTCTCGGTTACTTATCGAGAATGATATAACAATCTGTTAACTGAACAGCGGCTTTTTCTATCGGCAACTTGTTTCACTTTCGGCGACACCAGAATCGTAGTCGTACTTTTCGAATAATATACCATAGTCGCACTTGTCATCTTTTCCATAACTCTCTGTACGATCTTAATTGACTGCTCACAGTTATTAAGAGTTAAGTTGTTTAACTACCGTACTATTCTATGCTGCGTCCTACTGTGAATATCTTAATAAAAGAAAATCAAGTAATTCTTTGTCTTTGCCTGTAGACCCTGTACATCTAATCTTTTTATTTTTAAAATTACATAGTAAGAGAACTGTGCTTCTGATAGTAATTCGGAAAGGGAAAATAACTGGCGGTCCCTGCCGCACAAGGGCTTTATTCTCTTGGTTCGCGTATAGCCCGCTTATTTTCTGAAAGTAGACACACTTTCTGTACGTTATGTACGTCATTTCTGTGTCAAACTGTGCACAGCACCTGTTGCTCGACGTACGTAAGAGCTCTGAAGTGTTCGGCTAAACCCGAGTGGCCAGCTTGCATCGGTCTTGAACGTACAGCTGGAAGTGAATAGCAAACAATTAGCGACGCTCGGCTGCATTTAACATATAACTAGAAAACATCGACGGCATGTGTGGAATTTGCAACTGCTGGAGTATGCGGTTTTTATTTGCAGAAAACACCATACAACGACCTCTTCAATACAAACCGCAGCAGAATATCCAAGTACCGCTTGGTTTTTATCACGAGAATACCCGGAAAAACAATACAGTTGGTTCAAGTGTACGGGGAAAATTTCATGTCGCTGACATTGCTTGTAGTGAACAAGAACGTGCACGTCGTTGAGTGTCCTCCGGATGCGCTAAAGAGCGCATTCTACGAATATGCATGACGCAGTTCGAGGGTGACCCTGGACAGACCTGGGGCAGCCCTGCCGTTGAGTGGAGACAACAGCAAAGAATATGCAAAGAATGGTAAAATATTTTTGTATATAAACAAATCCTAGTATCGACGGTAACGGTACCGCTTCGTTGCCCTTTGCGCTGTAGTTTTTCCTAATATTTTTCTCCATAGTACAAAATGAGAATTTGTTTACTTATTGTGGTAGTGTGCGCGGCAGCCGTTGCCGCTGGACGGCCAAAGCGTCCAGCGAGGCAGTTCCATAAAGACAACATCGAGTAAGTGAAGAGCGTGGATACATGAAACTATCTTATAGTAATGATGTTATTGTAGTGAATATGATTTGCTGCTTACAGTGATTTGCAGCAGATCTACAGCAGGCTGCTTTGTAGCCAGACTACGTGTTTTTCTTCGTTGTGCGTTTTTTACAGTTTAACCGTGATATGATATAGTCTATATTCTATCCTGGTTTAACTATCATTTCTGTTACTGACCGCTAAGTGGTTAATTGCAGGAAAGTTCGTCAGCACTTCCAGAAACAAAGCAAGGGCGCCAAGTGGGAGCCTGTCGAGAACGAACTGACCGGCCTCGAGGAAGCTGAACTGAAGCCTTTATGCGGCACTATCCGCCCAACCAAGGAAGCCACGGCGAATGATCCCCACATTGCGCCTGCTCCTTTGTTGAAGCGTGTTGCCATTCCAGCCAGTTTTGATGCTAGAATCAACTGGCCGAACTGTGTCAGTATCAAGGAAATAAGGGATCAAGGGCAATGTGGTTCTTGCTGGGTATGTAAATTAGTAAAATTACTAACTGGCACATACCGATCGTGTAAATTGTGAACCTAACGCATAACACATTACTGCCTATTTTTAAAAAAAACCCAGTTATTCTGATCCCCTTGGGAAAGGAAAACTCTATTGCTAATTATGTAAATTTTTATATGAGTTTTTAAAAAAAACGAAGTGACCTCTTTTACAGTAGCGTAAGTTGAAAAACTTAGGTTAATCCTGAAAGCTGCAGTGTGCTTACACCGGTCTTCTGTTTTCAGGCTCATGCCGGTGCATCGGCCCTTTCGGACCGCTACTGCATAGCCAGCGGCGCGGCTGCCAAGTACAAGAAGTTCTCTGTTCAAGACTTAATTGTATGCAGCGGTGGACAGAGCAAGAACTGGTGGTAAGAAGCGTCCATCCTGGACACCATTTACAGGATTTCAAGCGAGTATATTATGTTACAGCAATGGAAATGATCCCCGTGTGCCGTATGCCATGTTCGTCAGTAACGGCCTCGTAACCGGCGGGGAATACCAGGGCCCTGCCGCGACTCAAGGCTGCATGCCGTATACTTCGTATCCAGCTACTGTGGCTGGCGTAACATCAACGAATCAGTGTACGAATCAGTGTACGAATTCGGCGGTTAACTATCAGGCGGACAAATCCTACGGTATGAAAAAATGGCTACTTGCATAGTGCGCTCGCAGGACATCAAAAACCAGCAAAAAATGCAATTTCTTTCTACAGGTTCCACATGGTATGCACTGGGAAATAATTTCGCCAATAATTCCGGAGGTGCTGCCGCTAGTATCGCCACAAGCGATACTGTTATCCACCAGATCCAATACGAACTGATGACCAATGGGCCGATGACTGTCTCCATCGATGTATACGGAGATTTCTTCTCCTACAGCTCCGGTTAGTAAAACATGATGCTAGTCAGTCGTAATTACATATTGTTTACGTATTACATCCACTGTTTAACTGATAAACAACGTAACTCTTCTATCTTAATGATTTGCCGAACAGCATCGTACGATATACAACTTAGGTTACCGCAATACCGTTTGTCAAATATTATGTAGTGAAAGCTAAAGCGCAACGGATATTTTACCATACAAATATACTTTTCTCGGTACTCGCATATCGTGTCATACTGTCCTCTTAACCATCCTGTGATTTATTTCAGCTTTGTTTATGTGGACTTTTCTATGTTCTCATATTTTGTACAGCAACTGATTCTTCTACACTAGTGCAATTAAAACAAAAAAAGACCACTGTAAACACATCGCACCTATGCATATCCAATTTAACCTCAGCAAACGGTGGCATTTTGCGCTTTCATATCCGTCGGCGCCAAAATTTTATGGCCGCCGATTTTTGACAGTAATTTGGTGTTTACAACAAACACTTTGCTGGTAATCTATGTCTTGTTGCAATATTCATATAAAATTTGATTAGAATTTGTATGGCCCTTTTCTGCAGTCATATTGTTTTAGGTGTCTACCAGCACATTACCGGCAACTATTCCGGCGGTCATGCCATGAAATTAATCGGCTGGGGCACGGAAAGTACCACCGACTACTGGCTGATTGCTAACTCGTGGGGTACTTCGAGTAACTGGGGCATCAACGGCACCCTCAAGTTCATCCGCGGCATCAACCATCTGGGCATCGAGGATTACGTCGTCGCCGGTCTGGCCAACCCATCCGCTACTGCCGCCACCGCCAGTATTCCTTGTGATGCGTACGGCTGCCAGGGACGCACCCGCTACGCCATGGCGTCATCCAGTGTCTGCTCGACGCAGTACTGCGCGTGTAACTACCAGAGCGGAGTGTACAACAGCACCACCGGAGCGATCACATGGGTCAATGTCAATGCCCCTAAGGTGTTCAACTGTTCTGCTGGCCAGGCGTTTGACGCCAGTCCCAGCGTCATGGGCTGCGCCGATACGAGTACCATGCAAGCTTGCAACGGTACGTACTGTTCCCATAATAAACTTGGATACAGTATTTGGGTTTAAACTTGGATATTTTTCTTCGTTGAAGAGGGACAAGGAAAGACGCAACGGGAAAAGCAATAAACTGAGCATTTTTGTACAGGTGTCACTACCACCCCCGGACCTACGACCACCACTACCACCCAATCCACCACTCCCATCTCCGCTGCGGCCCTTCTCCCCACAGACTGGTGTGACGCCACTTTCTGCTCCACCCGCGGCACCGGCTACTACGCAACGGCTCCATGCGGCAAGAACTACTGCAAGTGCACCAGTGGTGCCGCCGGCGGATGGTACGGCTGCGCAGTCGGACAGATGTTCGATGACGTCACCAAGTCCTGCAAGGAGCCCAGCGCGACATTCTGCACAACCAAACCAGCCGTTGCCAACTCCACCGCCTGGTCAGTAGCGCCGACCAGTATCGCCAACGTGTGCACGGTGACGAATTGTCAGAAGCGGGACTTGGCGAGCAACTGGTGGTTCTCCATTGGCAAGTGCAGTGCGTATTGGTGCTACTGTGACAAGACGCAGACACCGCTGAAGACCTACGTCCAAACGTGTCCCACTGGCCAGATGTATGATTTTCGATCGGAGACGTCGGCCTGCAAGGAAATTAGTACGATTCAGTGGTGTTAATATGCTTACTTAGGACTTTTTATAATAAGCCAAAGCATTACGGTACATGGCCGGCTGTCCAGTGTCCACTACAAACTGGTGTCTGCAGGCATGTCTAAATCGTTCTGAAGCATCTTACGCATATGGATTGCACGTTTTGTTGTTACTCTTCTTGCGCAATTAATCGCTTTGGTTCTCGATTTTTAATCCGATACGGTTATCTGCAGTGCATCTTGTATACCGTTGTAAAGATAAAATCGTAGCTAGAAATTAAGTTAAAATTCAGTTCCTTTGAAGGATGTTAGCAATTAACCGCAATGATGCGCAAGTGTGCAAGAAATTTGCTGAAAGTCCAAAACCGGCGCAAACGTTTGCAAAATCAAGAAGCCCCGCAAATGGGTTTACGATTTGATCGCAACATTCTGCTCGCATGGTGGGATATTCTACGAAGCAACATGAGGAATGTTACTGCGACACTACCAGGCTGAACCTGGCCTATAGCAGGCTGTGGAAACACATAATACGAATGCCCAATAGCTGATCGGACAGCCTTCGTAATTATTAAGCATTTTGAAATATCCGCTCGTGGAACAAGGGTATGTTTACCCGAAACCAGCACTCCCGCAATCCGTGAGGGCTTCTGGTGATCTTATGCATAACTACAGTCAAATGGCGTCTGCACGTTCGTCTAATTTGGAGGGGATGGTAGCGCCAAAGCCGTTATTAATTTTGACCATAACGTCAGACCTGCTAATCAACTCCGCTGTTGGCCAACAGAAGGTCATCATTCTGTCATATGGACCGCCCGCCCAGGGCTTTCAGCACATTTATACCGCATTATTTAAAATCGGACGTGTATGGCATCGACACCAGCTATGTCCAAAATATTTTTCCAAAGGCGCCAAGAAGTTAGCTTTGGACTTACCAACTGTCGTGCAAGCATTCATGTTCTCCAGCGTGCATGAGCGAAAAAGAGTTGTCAGTATTGTGGTCTCCTGTTATATGATTATTTTCGTATTTTGCAGACTAGAAGGTCGGTTTATTGAAACTGGGCGACAAATGCGACAAACAAGGAGCGGCATAGACAAAACAATTCGAAACTACGAGCATCAAATAGAGACTATGAAACATTTAAGCGGACAGCGGTCATTTATATATGGCAGGGCTTGCCCAAGTATATATATACATACAGTATACTCTCTCATGTATTGATTTCGGCCCATGGAGTCGATGTCGCAAAAAGTAAATTGTAATTACTGTAAAAACAGAAAGCAGCAAAGATGCCGCTGTCACTGTAAATTACTGCACTAACTCAGTAATGACAACGGAAAACGGCCCACCGCTATAAAACCATCTACTGCCGTACGGTATCAATTCAGAAGCGTTCAGGGTGTGTGCTGCAAACACAGGAAAGAAACCGCAAGGCAGTTCTTTGTCTTGCCTAATAGCGGAGTATAGTGGTGGTTGTAGCTACGAGGCGCTCCTTTAATTGTATTCAACATGTTTTCGATATCGATTTCATGCGATACGAGAAAAGGTCGGCGCTTGGATTACTGTATTTGTCTGTTTTTGCGGCGGTAATAATCATGTTCGTAAGGTGTATCGTGCTCTGTGCTACGCTCTGGTAATCCTAGAACATAAAGCGCAGTGACAAAAACTGACACGCAAATGGATCGGTAGCACGGAGCGGCATAAAAACCACGAAAATAAAGGACAAACTTTTTCCTTTAGCCTTTCAGGTTATAGTGGATCATATCGATAGTCGTTCTATCAATAACGGTCTGATGTAACGTAAGCCTATGGCATTAACACGCATGCGTGCGTCATTTCCTCAAACGTGGTCACAGTGACGAATTTAGACCGGTTTCTAGGGGGGCGCCAGGGACCTCCGGGAGAAGGGTCCCCCCTTCTCTCAAATTTTGGCGAACCCACCTACAGCATACCGGGTAGGGGTGGGCCATGGCCCCCTGGACACCCCCCTAAATTCGTCCCTGCGTGGTCACAAACCTTGTGCAAATGTTTTGCTGACAATGCTGACGAAATTATAATGCTTCGAACGAGGGAAATATGGGTGTATCTGGCAATTCTTCCCAGTATGACCAAGACAAAGAAGTACGGTTGCTGAGACTTCCCTTTAACGAAACCTTCCCAGTCGTGATTATATACGGTGGCAGAGCCGCGCAAGTAAGCAATTCTACGATGTTCTCCAGACTCCTTTCCTTGTTTATCATGGCTCTTGTCGACTAGAGTCCTGTGAAACTGCTGCATTATTGTTGCGCGTAACACAGTTCTGAGGTAAGCACTGCTAATCGATACTAGGCTTGTACATATAACGGGAAGCGAAAGCTGGAGATATCATTGATGTATGCATATACGGGCCTACGGCCACACGCGGTCATTTGGTTGCTGTCCTTGATGGGGACATGATGGCTTGCGGCCGTTTTGGCTAAGACCGCTGTTTTTCCTGGACGAAATACCAAGCTTTATATTTGTTACAAGGCTGAGTTGCGATAGTAAACGAGTTACCGTATCGATTATGACAGACGGGCCCGTACACCTGCAGCACTTACCAATTATACTTATCAGATAGCTGCTGAATAAAATTGATCCCAGAATCCTTCTGTACTAGCGCATCTCACTCTGTCCCATAATGGGCTGCTCAACTGTTACCACCCGCTGACGCGGCGCAGAGTAACTGCAAATCGATCGGTATTACACTACCATTTTCACTGCAAGGCGCAGTAAAACATTCCGACTTGTAGGAATTACATACAGCACGCATCGTATTCACTGTTATGGTTCCACCTAAAGTATGGATGTGTTAACAGATGGCAACCTTTTAGAATTATCTGACTCCCCAAACCAGATGAAGCAGCATGCAGACCGCAGCACACGTCCATCTAATTCTTCAGATGGTTTTGAGGATTCCATAGCATTGAACCTTATCGGCGCGCTGCTTGGTCAAACTCTGCTCATATGTAAGATCCGAGCTGAATAATATTATGGGTTATTACGTAGTTACTGATAGAATGGATGTGATTTCAGTGCTAACTGTCCGTATGGTGGCCTGGTGGTTTCAAGGCTGTCTAGCTGGACAACCTTGAAATCGACGGGCCACCATACTGCAGTATATGACCGGACGTGGAAGGAATTTTTATTGCTTTGCAAGAGAAAGCTCGCATGATGCGGTTATTTGCTGACTATACTTCGACACTGCTGATCGGATATCCCATCGCTAATTGACGTAATGCGGCATCTCCCTTACGCGCCAGTACTTTGATCATTTGGAAATCGTGTTTCCACTGACGGATTGCGCCCTGGACGATCTCAAGGGCGCCAGGGGTGTCGCAGTGTTTAAATTGACGGCAGGCTATGGATCAGAACAATAATATACCCTTTCTCCATCAAGAAAAATCGCAGACGCTGACGCACGTAAAAAAGCAGCAACTAAAAACTTAAAGAATACCAAAGATGAGCAATGTCAATGGTGCCGGAGAGTACCACGGGTCCAAAGGTTTTTCAGGGCAACACACGCAGCCGTATGGAACAGTCAGGCTTAGTTCCCGGCATCAAGATCTATATGCTAGTTGGACCGACCCGTGAGGTTTTTTGGCACGAAGGAGATTGCGTATCTTTGGTACCACAATATCGGTAGATGTTACTTCGGCGCATAAGTCGTAGTGACGAGAGTGAAGAACACCATCGTTCCGATCTAAGTACAACATCCTGTCCCGGAAAAAGCAAAGCATCATACCGGTGTTGCGAAGGTTCCGATGCGGTGATTCCTCAGTTTCAATGCCATTTCGGAGATTAATGGTCAAAACATGCGGGTACGGAGTCAAGATTATATTTACGTTGGTTACTGGCGAGATTCAGCTAGTGCTGTCATTATGATCCATTTCTCTGCCCATAGAATTAAGACAATATTTCGCGGTTCCAAGTAGCATTATGGGTTGTCGGTATCCGGTCGGTTTCTTGCCAAAATACCGTCACGGCATCAGGCCGTATTTTGACAAGAAATCGATGGGAGCAGACATCAATACCCTACCAAACAGTTCGTGTAGAGGAAGCGGATGTAACAGAATCACCGGTATTGCACCAACTGCTAGCGTATGCTACATTCGGTTCGACAAGGCGGTGTTCGGACTCGACAGCCGACTGGTCGGCTGACGATTCGGAGCAACTCCTCACCCAGTCAGATGAGCTTCCTATGCCGTACCAACAGCCCTCGTACAAATGGATCCAAAACAAAACAGCGATCGTCCACAATTATATCAGTAATCAGCGCTACTCCTTAAGAAACCTGACGGTCCCGACCCACGGCGCAAGATTTCTGCTGGATGCGTATGATTCCCAAGCCTGAAGATTTCCTTTTTCATAGTGCAGTGAGTGCGTGATTATGTTATTTACGTGTTCTTGAGTTTATAAAATATTCTTAAACCCAGCAGTTATAGTTGCTTAAATTTTGTTCGCAGTACAAACCGTACTCAACTTTTCAAGTCTCTTACACAATAAAATCTTGGCCACACTTCGCCAGACACAGTAACAACGAATAAAAATGCCAGACTTTGAAGCCCGGAATGACACGCGATATTGCGGTGCTCCACAATACTGGTAACGATTTGATATGTTTTACATACTATACCCAAGAGTCACTTCGTCAATACTTCTGCAGCAAATAACTGAAGTAAAGTTTGGGATCCCAGAATGAAATGTCAGTCGCATAACTCCAGTCGATGGATAGACGGTGGAATTAAACCCTGCAAAATTAACGGATGTTATGCGTCGGTAGAGAGGTCCTGTAGTAGTCACCTGGGTATTTTGTCGGCGATAAACGGACATCGATCAGAGCTGGGCCGCCGCACTTTACTGTCCTGTGCCTGTGCAAGTATTACAGAAAATTTTACCTTCGTATTTGTTTGCGGTACACGGTAATATGGCTGTACGTACGCGATATCGCTAATCAACGACGTGCAAATAAGCCGTCTGAACTATCCACTCGTCAAACAGGTCATCCACCCGGAACCAGCATTGGTACAGGCCGGCATGACGTCTGGTAACCTTATGAATGACGAGGGTGGAGTGGCACTCGCACGTCCCATTTGACCTGTAGTGGATAACTGCACCAAAGCCGCTCCTGGCTAACACAGCATTCCCGAACTCCTTAACTCCGTCTGCGGCCACTATATAGCCATCGTTCCGCCATATGAACCGCTCTTCAAAACCTGCCAGTGCATGGAAGCGGACTGAGCATGGAAAGTGTACTGCTTCACCCGTTCTGGCCCAATTGTTTTTCATTGGTGGATCGAAGACTTCCCGTGCAGTTAGCTTTGGACTGACTAAGTACCGTTTGAGCACAACCTGTAAGGTAGTAACTGTTGCGATCTTTAAACAACACAGGCGGCAGACACCGCATTTTAGATACGTTTAAGACATACGCACTGAGTAAGCCGAGTGACCATGCATAAACATTCTTGCACACGTGTAAAAATAAAAGGAAGTGTCTTCTCATCATGAGCAAACGTTTTGATAAACTCACTGATTATCACTCAGAATATTCTGACAACTTTTGTCTACAGTATATGCGTATATTTTGTTTTCAAAAATTCCCTGACAAGTTTACCATGTTCGCTTGAGAAACAGAGTTATGAAAGTATATTCATAATTCCGAGGAACGCGAAAATCTGTAACTGTCAAAGCTTACCAGTCGTCCGTTTTTGCGTTGCATGCATTCATATTCTCCGGCGTGCATGTGCGTATGGTCTTTCAAAGTAAGAATGTCCGAGCCAGTCGCATGGTTAACCCTCCTCAATATGATCTGGTGTAAAGGGTCGGTGGCGGACTGCATCCTGCAGCTGCAACAGTCGAACTGCGGGCCTAGCCACGGCCCAGTGGTATTACTATTGCCACTCGTAAGGTTCAGCACTTCTCCGTTAAGAGCCCACAAAGAATACTGGCCTTGAGGATTATGAATGTCTACAGTGCAGTGCAGCTCAATTGTCTCTCCGGGTGGCAGCCTGTAAATGCGATCCACTGGCCGTGCAGCAGTCCAGACGTAGCCGGTCTTGGTAAGGTTCCTTAGGGAAATTGAATCGTTTCCACCAGTTAGCATGATTTCATCGAGATATCCGACTACTGAAAAGAGCACTGCCCATTGATATTGTATTTCGCAGTGTGATTTCGCTTGGAGTATTGCCTGTATGCAGGACTTGTGAACTTGCAGATTTATGAAATTACGTATGGTGTATGAAATTACGTATGGTATTACAATGTACTTGCAAGAGGTAGATCACTGATATGAGATGACACAAATGCCTGCATTTTTTCGGCACGTGTAACGTGCAACATTTGCTAATTTCTCTCCAGGTTAGCAGGACGGTCCAAATGTACGTTGTCCTGTGGACTACACGTACAAATACGCAATACAGCATAGGTAGTATTCATAGCATGAAAATACAGCATTCCATACTAAAACTTTTCATAATGCGCAGCATTGGCGTATTTTCATAATAATCTTTCAATCAACCGCAACCAGACATATGGTTACTTACTCTGATAAGCGTTAGGTCCTCTTTGCACATTGCACGTCCTGGCAGAATCCATACAGTTAAAAAATAAGAAAAGAAAGATGCAAAATCGATTCATTTTGCAGCTCAGTTTTTCTGCCAGTTAGCAGAAGGAGTTTAATAGAAAAGCGTTGTAAGCGAGATCAGTTGCGTCGCAACAATAAACTAGCAGCACTAAAGTAAGCAAAATTAGCAAATCACTTGAGATGTTGGTTGCCATGGCTTTGCCGAAATGTTTGGTTCGTAAGCAACGCAGTAAACCAGCACTCTACGATCAGGCATGACGACTACATACATACCGGTGATACCAAGTTACTGACAACTATGTGTACTTCCAGTACAATGGCGTTCCAGTACACTTCCAGTACTATCCCGCTTGCTTCTACTTCGACTGTACGTCAGCTCTCCCAACAATGGTGGCAGTTGGTTTGGCATTACATTACCATCATTAATTTTGTTAAGCCTTTTAGAGCCTGCAACAAACAGTGCTGCAGATGACAGTTTATTAACTGCCATGGCATTACGAGACAATTGCATAACGACGAATTCAACCTCGGTTTCCAATAGATGTCTACACGAAAGAATTTTTGAACTTATTCGTAAAGAAAAATGACGGATGCATAAGTTGAATCAGGTCTTTATTATTATTATTATTACTATTATTATAGCACTGCAGTAGCCAAAGCCTTGGTAAAGGCACTTACAACAGGACAGTTAAGTCCTGATGACTGGCTGTTGAAAATTTTTGGATTTTTGGAATTTTGGAATTTTTTTGATTGACTTTCGAAATGGAAATTTAGATAAAAGTACTCACGTGCACTGTAAAAATCGAACCCGCGAACCTCATATGCATTAACGCTGTATGTTTGAAAGTTTTAAGTCAAGGCCCCTGCAATTCAAATTTCAATCTGTTCACAGCGGTTCTATGTTTTCAGGCTCATACCGAGGTACTGTAGCCCTTTCTAATCGATACTGTACTGCACGGCCTGCTCGCGGCTGGTAACAAGTGCAAGTACATAGTTTCGTGCAGGACTTAATTACAAGCAGCGGTGGACAGAACAAGAACTGGTTGTGAGGAACATCCATCTTTTTAAGCCATTTACTTTAAAGAGCTTCCGCGAGTGTTTGTGTCACACTGGGATTAAAATAAACTAATGCGGCGCCGCTGTACCGATGGAGAAAGTGCCCATAAACAAACGATGGTGAAAGTGCATGCAAAAGGTTACTGTAAATATTTGTGCAACGCCATAGCTGAGTGGAGAAGCCGCTCATACCTACAACACACCCATTTCCTGTTTCTCCTTGTATTAAGGTTTCTTTACGCTGCTTTTAGCCCTGCTAGCAAAAGAATCACGTTTCTCGAAAAAAGGACTTTTCCAGCTCCCATTTTGAAGATTAATCCAGATTTTTCTGTCATGTACATCAGAAGGACCTGATTTCAAGCTGCAACGTTTTACCAATCAACAAATATCAGAACGTTTGGTAAAACGTCACACAACCAAGCCTCCTGTGTGTTCTTCTGCCATCGAAAAATTAGCACAGGAAAGTGCCACAGTGCATGAGTACGACACATTGGACAGAAACCGGCGGTCCGGCATGTACAATTTGAGATCTTATAACGGTCAGGGTCAGAATTTCAGTGGTCTGCGTCAAGTTTTCTAAATGGACTCCTACGGATGCGTACGTAACTTACGTACTTTAATTTAACGTTTCAGCGCTGTCCATTCCCGGTATTTTCGCTCTATTTTAATTTGCGCCAGCGCTTGATCTTATCGAAAAACGTTGTACCGGAAGACTACTGGCAGCAGTTGATGATTTTCGACAACACTGCATATCGCTCAGGTACTTGTTGAATTTAAAATTATATAATACGTTTCCGTGGTGGACTTTCTATCACCCTCTACTTGTTGATCCATTTTCGCTAGCGGTCCAACCTCATGTCAGGTGTGTACCCACGCGTCACCGGCAACTACTACGATGGTCACGGCTTGAATTCGATCGGCCGGCACGAGAGCAACACCGACTCTGCAGCTGGGCGACTGCACAATCGCGGGTCCAAACTAGGGTATCGACGGCCCTCTAAAGTTCGATCACCGGTCAGCAACACCACGGCCGGGTGACGGGGATGTCCAGCTTGACATCGAAACTTCGGTGTCAGTTACCCCACGGTATTCAACTGATCTGCCGGCAAGTCGTTCGATACTAATATACTAATAATAAAGGTTTATTGTCTTCCTCTAACGTGGCAGCGCCTCTTCTTCGGCATTGGACAGAAATTCGATGTGGTGCCATGAGATTAATGACAAAACATCACAACAACAACAACAAAACCCAGACGCAGCAAGGTGCCTGCCAGAAACAGAACTGATGAAATAAAAAGGTTAAGAAATCGACCAAGCATTTATAACGGCAGTGCACCAGAAAAGGAACAAAAATGCAAACGACAACAGCAAAATACTTATAGGGCAGAAAACGTATTTTTGAATTTCTTCATATCCTTGCTAGCATGCCGGTTTGTGTCGATACAAGCACCATATACTGTAAGCCTGCACCAGTACGCATTATTAAAACGTTCCTATCATACACTTGTATATACCTATACAACAAAAAACGTCATTTCTAGATATCGTGGTACACTGTCCGAAAATGCAAAAAAGACATTTAAAAATGACGAACCTATACATCTTTAATGATAAGGAACACCAATGCGCCAACGACCCAAAAATGTGGATTCAGATTCTGCGTAGTAGCATAATGGGAAACCGTCCACAGGGGTCAGCGGTACCACACCCACGCGATCCACCCATAGACATTGGTGCGACACCGCCTTCTACTTGGCCCTACGCCACGGTTACCAGCTGCGGCTTCTTGCTTCAATAATTAGACTGCAAATGCACCGGTTGTCCACCCGGGATCTGGTATATATTATGGTTGCGCTGCCGTACAGTTTTTCGATTAGATCAGTGAGCCATGCCAGACAGCCACCGCGGAATTCTGCACAACCAAACCCGCCGTAACCAACACTACCACCTGATCGGCAGGACCTGCCAGGATAGCCAGTGTGTGCACTATAGATAACTGTCAGAATCAAGACTTTCTGGCGGCTATCTGGCGTTTCTTCACAAGCAAGTACAGTCCGTGCTGGTGCTTCTGGTACAGGATCAAGGGCCTTCGAAGATCTTTGTCCAGACCTGTCCCACCGGGCGATGTATGATTTCAGAGCGGACGTGTCGGCTTGTACCGATAACACGTACCATAGCAGTAGATTCATCATTCAGTGGGGGTGAAATGGTCGAGGTCCGACGCGATGCAATAAACTGCCTTAAGGATCTTGTCAGCTCATGTACAGCACATTTTTTAATTGCGAACATTTGTGTTTTACTGTTGCTTTACTGTTTAGAGTTGTGAGTTCTGTGGGTCGTGACTTTTGCTCACATACTTAGCCACCGGATGGATAAGGTGTCGGGATAATACATGGTCACCGCAGCAGTGAGAGTTCCTGAGTTTTCGCGTCAGTATAGTAGCCTTAAAAATTCTTGGTCCACTGACTATTGACATATTTAACTACAATCAATAACTGGAAAGTGTGATCCTGTTTTTCGTTTTTCCACTTCGCTTCTTTTGTGAGAAGCAGCACAGCGATTTATGTATGTTCGTTTCTAGTAGTGGTGTCAGATCGTATCATCGAATCATTTAAAAGCATATTACTGGCGCAAATGAAGTTGGAAGCCAAATCACTACTAATACTACTGGAATCCAAAATTAGTCAGCTTTTTAGTACCGATTTTGGTCTATTTACGTATATACATTATACAGCACAGTTGTCGATACTTGAAAATGCTAATTCTGTACAGTTACTATTAAAACAGACAACAACAAGGCTGCCGTTGTCACTGCACAGTCTGTGCTACTGTACGCGCGAGATCAAATGAATCACAGGGTCGAATAATCCTATTGTGTCTACACTCGCTTATCACACTGCCAGTTGCGCTAGTGCATTGTTCGCGTAGGGCAAAATTTCTGGCTCAATTGATCTCGCTGGTACAGTAGGTAACTCGAAAGACGTAACCGAAGGCGGCCATCACAAATACTATCTGTCGTACGCACAGCATTAGTGCACAAGTGCGCGGTGCATTGCACATAGTAAATCCGGCAATATATGCTAAGAAGCGATTGGACAGTTGTGGCGCCAACTTCAGGACACTAGCTCGTGCTGTTTAACAGCAATTGTTATCGACCTGTTTTCGATATCGATTCTGTGCGTTAAAACTGAGACGTAAAAGGTTGACGCTTGGATTATTGCATTATTCTTTTTTTGCTGCGGCATTAGACATGTTCGTAATGTGTTGACTAGTTCTCTGGTATGATCAAATGTCACTCTTGGCGAGAGCAAAGTGGCAAAAACTGCTACGCATATCGTACAGCACGAAGGAGTGGCGTAAAAACCACGACATCGAGGACACGCTTTTTACTTTAACCTTTCACGTTTTACGAAATTTTTGATCATATGATTCATATCAATAATCAATCGATCAATAACACTGACACTAATCTAATACTTGAAACTTTCATCGTCTTTAATTACCTCAAAGATGGTTGCTATCCACATTTTCATAAGGTTTTTGCCGATAAGGTTACCGAAAATTGTTGGGCTTTATGCGAAAGAAATTTTGCCGTATTTAAGAAAATTCTTCTCAGCACAAAAGAACAAAGAATGTTCGTCGGTACTTCGCCTTAACAACCACAAGCGTAATTACAAGCATTACAGTGGAAGACCCCACAAGTATGCATGTGCATTTCCAGAGCATTTTTCCTTCATGTGTTTATCATGGCCGATGGGACTAATGTCCGTCCCGGCTGCTTTGTGCCACAGTTTTGTTTGGAGCGTCTCGGCTGACTAGCTGTTTCCTGGACAAAATATCGACTGGTTGTTTCCGGGATTAAAATCAGAGCTTGTATACTTGTTGCAACGCTAGCGTCTGATATTAAAATGAGTAACCGTTCTGTACATAAATCCGCCCACTTTGTACTGGTACGGCGCAATGCCGGCCGCCATACTACCCGTACTTGTACGTCCGCCGCACTTGGATTACGATACCAGGTGACTGTCTGCTTGATATTAATGATCCCCGAACCTACACTAGCGGAGTTCAATCCGCTGATATGATTTGCTGGACAAACGTTGCGCACGGTAAACGCGATCTGTCGATTCTTCACGTTCATCCAAGCTTGCCTAAAATAAAATCACTCGTTCATCCTTCTTGAAATATCATTTTTATTGCATATACAAGGTCAGCTTATACCTGGAAACGTGGATTATGGAGACACAATCACTTCGGGACCTGTTAAATAACAAACGCTCCAAAGCTAAATCCGGAGCTCCTTCGGAGGATAATTCCCATGGAGGTTTATTGGCGCTAGGAATTATTGGGGGGCTGATCGGCCTGGTGTTTCTGACTTGGAAGCCTCGAAATGAATGATGTGGATTCATACGTCATTAGTGATTACACTTGCAGGGTTGATTTTGAGTTTAATTGCCCGACGATTCCAAGGACAACCTGTGCCCAGGAGTGGAGCGGACGCTCACTTTATTACCAGACATGACCAGAAAAGTACGTATTTTTACCGGTTAGATTTCGGCAGTGCTAGTTGAATCTTGCCGCGGTTTAACTCAAAGCGGAATCTCGATCCCTTTGACCCAAATCCTTGGGTAATTTTGATATGACGTTAACAACTCGACATGAAGGATTATTACCTCAGTGTGTTGCGCAAAGCCAGCCCCGTTATCTTGCTTGCCTCCGTTACTGACAGCATGCCGCAGATCAGAACACAGACATTCGTTTCCTTCACCACTAAACTTTGCAGGTGCTGAAGTAAAAATTAAGGAGTATAATGATACTAGCAAAACGGGGTCCGCTTGCTGCTGATGGCTAAAGATCCCGATGCTACGAGATTCCGCTTGTTGATAAATGTCGGCAGGTTCAGTTAGCACTGTTGAGGCAGTGGGCTTGTCATCATTCTTTAAGTAAGCAGTGGTGTTGTTGTATCAATATTGTATCGTGTTTCCAGGTAGCGTTATGGTTTTTTGGAATCCGTGCCATCTCCTGTCAAGCCACGGTGCTAGCTTCCGACGGGAGTAGAAGCCGATGCTCCAACCAAAAGCTAGTGTATAGAGATAAACTAGCTTTTGGTTGGAGCATCGGCTTCTACGTATACCTCTAAGTCACCAGTACTGTAATCAGTGCAATGAATGCACAGAGATTCTGGATTCAATCTGCTGACGATTTCCTGCACAGCCCATTGTCCAGTAATACTTATTTTTATAATGGATGAATGGATTCGAAACTGAACAGCGATCGAGAGGGTGGGCACACGTGGAGGAATGCACGGTGTTTGCATCGACTGGCAACAACAACAACAATTTATTCCTCTGGCATAATTCGTCCAGCAGGGCCACTGTTCGAAATGGCATTGGTACAGATACAAACATCCAAAAAAAGAAAAAATACGTGTA
>JAQGAU010000668.1:0-25055 GCA_034698045.1 Paramacrobiotus richtersi | reverse complement strand
CACGAACCCAAGTTGGCTGTATAGGTCGAAACAACAATCAACGCCCAGACATACCACGCCCCCACGGCGATCTTTGTCGCACAGGAACGAGGAGAGATATTTGGGCCTTGCTGCAGCAAGGTTGCTGTCATCATCCACTGAAACGAGATAACGAACGCTTTCGGCGGATACAAGGAATTGCCTTACAAGACCTACCAGAGATTCTTGCATGGTATATTGGTTCGTTAATCTGCTGCCCGTAACAGGATGGTAATCCGTCGGCCGATACCATTCAGAGGGCGTTACACGACCAACAAAGAAAACCACCACGAAGGTTATCACCCAGGCCAGCGCCAGTGACAGCCACATGTAAGGAGAGAAGGGCTGCATAAAGGCAAACAGTGCCAGTTGCCGCTTTTCATCCTTTTTTAACAGGATCACAAATCCGTCGTTCATGTAGGGTATGGTGTACTCCATGATAGCCTCCCGTTCGGCGATGATGCCCAAATCAGCAATGATGATATCGGCATTCTGTACGAAACAGCGAACCCTGTCATACAACGCGTAATGTGCTCGTGGTATATTTCGACTGACTTTTCGCAATATCTCGCCTACTGCCCCAGTCCATGATTCGTTAATATATTGTCCATATGGATGCCGTCCTTCGCTATTATGTAAGACGAACGAATACCCGGTAACATTCTGCAGTTCGTGAATAAGGTCGACAATATATCCATGATAGCATTGTTTAGGATCTGCAGTGTACGGTACTTCGATCGGGAGGGTGCCGGATAAACTTTCGCAGGGCTTAATCATCAGAAATCTATCTGTCTAACCAAACGATTATGTGGTCAATCAACGAAGCCTTTACGTTTCTACTGTCGTTCTGAATTTGGTAAAATGTTGTACCAGCACTCCAACAGCTCGCAGGGTCATGCTTCTATCCGCCTGGCTTTCAGTTAGGAGTTGGATTCCGTTCGTATCGCTCCATGTTCCTTTCTGTATGGTATGAATCTCACTGTTCATCTTAACAGTAGAAGAATTCGTTCATAAACTGTATTATACCTTGGCCAAACGGCGCCCATTTAGTGACTCTAAAATACGCAGTTCGTAATTCTTTCGAATGCCTGGTTCATCAAACTCAATCTTTCCGGTCAAACCGTGATATCCAGCCTACAACCCCAAAGCTTCGGTCTTATTTCACAGTCATATATATAAGTTGCGTAGCCAAAAATGAAGTATTCACGTTACGTATCCTTTGTTGAACAGCATCCCCGGCTTTCCATATGCGATTGGGTGTGGTGCAACAGTCCAACGGTTCGTTATCAAACGATGCAATGAATTCTCTTGAAACGGAATGGAGGAAACTGACCGCATCTCGCATCAACGCCTCTTCAGTCTGGTAACAAATAAACAACACATTTGTTCACTCATATGCATTGTGTTGTTATTTTCAAATTGCAGGTGATTACAGTGCTTGGTTTGGTACCGGATGCTTGTATACTATCCTCCAGCATGGATAATGTTGTCAAGCTGCTGGACGAAAAACGGAGGACTTCAAAATCCAGTACTTCATGGTCCTAAATTGAACATACCATGCACATCAAATTAAAGAATGCAGTGAGAAGAACTCAATGAATGCAGCAGCCTTGCGACGTATTACAGCTATTTATCGTACCAAAGACGCCAAAACGAAATGAAACTGTCGTTCGCGAACTCTGTCATGGCTCAGCAGAAGGATCATAATCCTGTTGGATAACACGGCAGACATATCCAAAACAATGTGCCATACTCGCACCGGACGTCGCAGAACAGCTGTTGTAATGTAACTCGCCGCTTCGGTTGGCGAATGTGCAAGAAAGAAATTCATGTATAGTCCACCACTTTCGCTGTTTGCTCGCGAGAGTATCTGATGATGGTAAGCTTGAACCGATCGATCGAGTTCTGGAAAGCAGAGGTTGCTATTCTTTACATTATAAGTAGCACTTCGCCTTATAGAACAGTCACATACACATACACAAACTGTAAGCATTAGCTACGCATAAAATAGGTAGTTCCACTTGTTACCTTTTGAATTATTTAGTATTAGTATGCGGTTTATAATGGAATTCAAATATTTACCAAAAATTCTATCTGTACAGTAAGTCATTCACTACAAGCAAAAACGTGTACTTTTGGCAGAGTTCGTCAAATACAGCGCCTGCGTCCAGTTGTACAGGTTGCTGATGATATCCATAACGGCTGGCATGGTTGGTGGATGGATATTCAGCTGATACGACATTTGCCGTTGTGTTGCATTTTCCACAGAGATCATTAATTGGTAAGGACTGTTTAAAACGAGAGGGATATGCATGGCTTGACTGTACTCGGCCAGCTGCGTACATGTCTCGGGACTGCACACTCCCAACCATATTCTGCTCCCATTGGCCAAGGCGCTGCACACTAAAGGAACAACTTATCTGCTGGAAGATCACGTTCGCTTCATTGCGAACTATATGGTACTTCTTTACCTGCATTAATATTGTGGACGATATCGTCGTTTTTCAGTGGAACAATGGGACCAAAATCTAGATTCCATGTGTTGTTTCTGGTATCGGCGTAAGAATTTAACTGCTCGATAAATGCCGCTGTAACAACATAAGTATGCATTATCTTATACGTTGCTACAGATTTGCACAGAAATCGAACTTGGAGGTAAAAAACAGTCGAGCAAGGAACTTACTAATCTTTTGTCCATTGATTAGGACCGCTGAGATCAAGATGCTGAAGTATAGTACCCGATTGCGAAACCATCGGAATGTCATGGCGGGATATAATTTTGACAGTCTCGTTAGAGAACCGATGACAAACGAGGATATTTAAAAATTCACACGAAGACAGAACAGCATAGCCACAATCACAGCAAATGCAAGTCACGTCTTTCACTGGCATATTTCATAATAAATTAGTTATCTTTCCGTTTGCCTAGTACCACAACAATCACATACTGACAGCTACCGTGCAAGATTAATGGACGCTCAGCAAAAAAACCAGAGCATGCTGGAAGGCAAAAATGTTCACATGTACAATGTAATAGTGTATGTTTCTACAACTTGCTATACTTTGAGAGATATGTCTAATATGGTACATGGTTCATTCGCGTTGCCCGTAACGTGATTCCTTTTGAACTGGGGGACACACTGGCGCAGGGGAACAGGACAGTACCGATGTAAAAGACCGATGTACAACATACGTATTTCAAAAGAGTAAATCTCGTTGTTAACGCCGTGTGGAGTCAAGTAGCCACTGCACAATGCAGATACATACCTACCAATTATGTACACTTAATCAGATGGAAGATGTACTTTAAAAAGAGACATAAGGAGCACTTTACACTCCCACTTGAATTCGCAACCTTACACTACTCGTTTTTGTTTTGTTAAGTACAATTGTTTTTTTATCATATTCCACGCTGTAGTAGCACGCATAACAACGTCAAATGGAACGTACTGCACTGGTCGGTTATCTACTATTGTGTTACAGTTCCCAATAATTTCAGTAGATGTCACAGCGGCATGCGCTCTGCTGTGGCAGTTACACCGTATTTGCGATCATAGAGTAGCTACGAATCCAATGCGTCAAACGATTGTTTCAAGATTATTTTATTGACACAAAGCCTGATGTCATAAACTAGCAAGTGCCTCTGTAGGAAACACAACTTTTTAATAGAAAAACGCATCAAGTTTGTAAAAAGACGATTAATTCGATAATAAGTATGACGATCGGTCCATGCACAGTTAAACCCTATGCCAATGTGGCATTTTGTAGCATTTCCGTCGAGCCGTTCTCCTGCGGCAGATTCACCATCGATATTGCTCCATCGCCCAGAATTTTCGCTGTCTTCGAATTGGTCCTGTGTCTCGGTGCGGTAAGAAGGACATCATCAATGGATACCTTAAAATAAGCACTGCAATATAATTTTGTGAATCATCTGTTTGTGCTGGCGGTTCGAGGAACCGGGCGATTTCGCAATGGTGCGCGCGGGACCAGCGATGACCACACATGGTTTCCTGATGATGGGAAAACGTATCATGGTTTGAGCGAGGTCTTCCTGCCGGCGAAACGGGCGAGGACCTTTTTATGCAGGCGAACGTGCAAAGGCAGTTTTCGGGTACGTTAGCGAAGATGGGCCGGCCCCTCGAACCGCCTCTGCTGCAGGCAGTACAAAAATTCCTTACTCCGTATTTCCGCATTCTCCGATGGCCGTTACACAGATAATTCGCAACGGCCACTATCATTGACAGGGATAGACCACCCGCTAGAATGATGAACAATCCAGCCAGTTCGTAAGGGCTAAGAGAGCTGAGGTTCTGGTCATCCTGATAAAGTGCAGCGGAAAATTATTTTTACTTCATACTAGTACGTAGTAGTGCTGAAGAGCTTGTTGTCCAACTTACCAGTTCCGTGGATTTCTTGGCAGAACACTCGTCTAGGATAGAAGCTACAGCAATCCTTAACGATAGATACAACGGTGCGAAAATTCTTAGAGAATTACTGAGGTAACTTATTTTCAAATTCGTATTCTAAGAAAGACATTCGTAGCTTACGTGTGTTAGCTAACAAGTAAGCATTTTTGACCCGGACTTACGAACACATAAAAACGCGTTTCATATAAATATAATCTACTAAATATGGTGAGTATTGTGCAATTGTTTAAAAAAATTACCAAATTTAAACGGTGAAAAGTAATAACGATTCAAAGTTATTAATGCGTAAGTTGGCTTAACATAGCGGTACAGGAGAATCGGATCACGATCGTAATCTTGCTGATCGTAATCTTAGGAGACACTATGTTTAGCCGGGTACTTATAGTTCATGGTACTACCAGTGGTACTGGTACTGGTTCTGGTACTGGTACTGGTACTGGTACTGGTACTGGTACTGGTACTGGTAATGGTAATGGTTCTGGTACTGGTAATGGGAATGGTACTGGTACTGGTAGTGGTTCTGGAATCAATGCTCCGTGCCCCGCATTTGTAAGAAGATAAGTGCCCCACTCGGCATCTTGGCAATAGAGAGCCTTCGCAACTACACGCTCCATGTTGCTTTTCCTATTTCCTTAAAACCTTTGCCGTGGCGTCTATTCACAAAATTTCACGAATGATGAAGTAAACGAAACAATAAAATTCCAGGAATATTATGATAGCAATGGGGCGGGAGCTTCTTGCTATTGTAGAGCGCCATGAGTATTTCAAGACAGAGTGGGGCTTTATTCAGCTCACTGGAAGCAATGAAGATCCATGATGTTCTGACTTCAACTTGCTTGTGACATTGCTCAGAACAAAAACAAAGTTATTCTCCTTTGACATCATACTAATATTCCTCGACTATTAATGATTAGATTCTTGAATTAAATAAATACTAGTGGTCCTGAGTTGCCTTGCACTCTCTTCTCAACTAAACGGGACAGAAACCAGATAAAGAGTTGGTCAAACACTGCTTGTACGAAATTATGTACAGCAGTTTAAGCGTGATTCGAAATCACAGCAGGTTGGTCGAGACCAGGCAGTCCTAAAAATAAAAAGAACAAGCCTGTTTCTTTTATTTTAAGAGCGCAAGGGGACTCTAAATGCACATGGACCCAATCGCCAGCCGGGAGGAATGATTATCGAATTTTCGAACTTGGTCCTTTAAAATGTTTTTGCCGATTTTCAGGAGGTTCGTTTGGGATTAATAAATTAATAATAGCGACAAAACATTTCACTTAAACAGATCGGGTTTTTTTTCTTTCGTTTGCTCCATCATTTGAGAATTTCGGTGGAGAACAGACGCAACGGCAGCGGTATGAAGGAAATGGAAAAACCAAACATGGAGCGTAAACTTGCGCAGGCTCTTTCTGTACTGCTCTTCTGCCATAGCACTGGGGAAAAGCTTTGTGGGGCGCTTACCTACCCTCTTACAAATGCGTGGCACATAGCGCTGAAGTTCTCGTATCCAGTACCAGAACCACTACCAGTTACTTTGCCAGTACCATAACCATTACAAGTACCAGTACCAGTACCATTACCAGTACCATAACCATTACCAGTACCAGTACCAGTACCAGTACCATTACCATAACCATTACCAGTACCAGTACCAGAACCAGTACCAGTACCACTGGTACTACCATGAACTATCAGTACCCTGTTTAGCCAACTTGACTTTGAAAATTCACAACTGTTTAAGTTTAGTATTTTTTTAAAAATTGCCCAACACTCACCATATTTAGTAGATCATATTGATATGGAACGCGTATTTATTCGTAACTCCGGGTCAAAAATGCTTACGTGTAAGCCTAGTTTCTCAAGTACAATTAAGTTCTGAAAAAGTACGATCACAGCACTGACTGACCTCGACGAAACCACTTGCGTTCCAGCATCCTCAGCACACCGTTTTCATTCAGTTTCAGTATCGCTTCCGAGAACAGTTTCCTCAGTGGTGACCCAGCCGGTAACGCCAGGGCATAGTTCGAGTAATACAATGGCTGCCCCACAATCCGTGTATCACAGGGCGATCCGGAATTGGCGTAATCCACAACGGTTTTCGGACCGATAAAGGCAAACTTCCCCTGTCGCACTTGCAGTATCCCTTCGTCCAGACTACCCACGGCCGTCTCGTATCGCGACATCGATCTCCACATCCGTTGATACAGTTCCTGCTTGGAGTGGTTGAAGAACGCACTCGATGCAGCACTGCCGCCAAAAATTCCATACCGTATCTCGTCTTGGGCGGCTAGGTCATCGGTGGACTGGATGGATGAAGTCATACGGTTGAGGGTTAAAAAGGCCGCTATACACATTACATACGATTCAGTTATGATTTCCGCAGGGATCTGCGAAATTGGTACCAACCCAAGTTGGCTGTATACGTGGAAACGATAATCAGTCCCCAGATATACCATGCTCCCACGGCGATTTTTGTCGCACAGGAACGAGGGGAGATATTCGAACCCTGTTGCAGTAAGGTCGATGTCATCATCCACTGCAACCGCATAAAGCAACAGATATATTGTACAGTATAGGAGTCTATATGAGCAAATGCTTTCGGTAAATCGGTCATCGCGCGCAGGATATGCTAACATTCAGATCGTCCAGATTTTAGACAATACGAAACGAGTGAGAAATGAAAGAGGGAGTAATGAATATGAGTATGACACCTGAAGTGCATGCTGATTAGTTACAGGTGAGCTTGATTGACCTACCAAAGATTCTTCCATGGTATACTCGTTCGTTAATCTGTTGTCCGTAATATGATGGTAATCCGTTTGATACCATTCCGAGGGCGATAAACGACCAACAAAGAACACAATTACGAAGGTGATCAGCAAGGCCAGTGCCAACGCCAGCCACAAATAAGGCGAGAACGGCTGCATGAAGGCAAACAGCGTCAGTTGCCGGTGTTCATCTTTTTTCAGCAGGACAACGTATCCGTCGTTCATGTATGGTATGGTAAATTCCATAATAGCTTCCCGTTCTGCGATGACACCCAAATCAGCAATGATAATATCAGCATTCTAGAGAAATAGTGAACGATGTATATTGAAACGCTAATGCAGTAGAGTACGTACATATATGTTCGTAGTAAAGTACACTGACTTTTCGCAATAGCTCGCCGACTGCTCCAGTCCAGGTACCGTTGATATAGCTTCCGTACGGATGTTTTCCTGCAGTGTTGTGTAGGACGAATGAGTACCCGGTTGTATTCCGCAGTTCGTTCACAAAGTCCACAATGAATCCAGTATAGCATTGCGTCGGATTTGCAGTGTAGGGCACTTCTATCGTGTGGGTGCCGGTTACAGTTTCGCAAGGGTCAATCATCAGAAACCTATCTGTCTAAGCGTATTCGTTAAATAAAGCTTTGACGCTTTGGGTAAATTTTGTACCAGGACTCCTACAGCTCGCAAAATCATGTTTTCATCTGTCTGGTTTTCCTTTAAAAGATGGATTCCGCTCGTATCCCACCAGGTTCCTTTCTGCAAAGTCAATCTGTTAGTTATGGAAAATTTGATGCATAAACTATCAGTACCTTGACCAAACGGCGACCATGTAGTGATTCCATAATATGCAGTTTGTAGTTTTTTCTGTTGCCTTGTTCGTCAAACTCAACTTTCCCGGTTAAACCGTTATATTCAATCTACGGCTATAAAGTTTCAGCCGTACTGCGTCAATTCAGTTTCAAATGGTTACATTCTGTAGACTTTGTCGAAGTGCATCTCCATCCTTCCATACGCGAAGAGGTGGGGCAAGACAGTCCAAGGTCTCGTTATCGAATGATGCACTGTACCCGTTTAACGCGGAATGGAGGAAGCCGCTTGCATCTTGCATCAGCGCTTCTTCGGTCTGGCGGAAAGTTGCAACACATTTTTTTATCTGTCTGCTGTTTGCTGTCATTTGCAGTTTGCTTACAGTAGTCGGCTGGGTGTTGGCAGTACTGCCATCTGTCATAGATAGGGCTGTCAGGCTGCTGGACGAAAAACGCAGGACTTGAAAATCCAGCATTTCATGATCCTAAAGGATTTCCTAATAGCCCTACCAAGCCGTATTAAATGGTATAATTCTTAGTTCGTACCAAAGAAGCCAAAACAAAATGGAACTGCCGTTCGCGAACTCTGTCATGGCTGAGCAGAAGATTCATAATCCCGCTGGCCAACCCGGCGGACATGTCCAGAACTATACGCCATTCTCGAACTGATCGTCGCAGGACAATCTTTGTAATGTAATTTGCCGCTTCGCTTGCCGAATGAGCCATAAAGAAATTCATGTGTAGGCCATCATTTTCGCTATCTGCTTGCAAGATTATCTGGTTATAATAGGCTTGCACTGATCCATCGAGCTCTGAAAAGCAGAAGATGATGTAATCCTTTCAACGATGCATATCATCATTTATCATGAAGCTTATGGCGCCTAATGCTATATGGATTGTGTGTAGTGCATCGCTTCCCGTGTAAGCTGCCGATTTACGTAGGTAACGGTAGGTTTCAGGCGAGAGATCACGATTAGCACATCGGCATATAACCTGACGACATCAACCTACTCACGTGCAAATTCTACCGTCAGGCGTTCACAACAAGCAAAAACGTGTACTTTTGGCAGAGTTGGTCAGGTACAGCGCTTGGGTCCAGTTGTACAGGTTGCTGATAATGTCCATAACTGCTGGCATAGTTGACGGATGGATATTCAGCTGGTACGACATTTGTCGTTGTGTTGCATTTTCCGCAGAGATCATTAATTGGTAGGGACTGCTTAACACGAGAGGAATATGCATGGCTTGGCTGTACTCGGATAACTGCGAACATGTCTCGGGACTGCATACTCCAAGCCACATTCTGCTCCCATTCGCCAATGCGTCGCATACTGAAAAATAACTCGTTATGAACAACGACCAGTTGCAAAACGTTTTTTTTCGTGCCTAAAGCTGTAACGCGTGATAGCCGTTAAAAGGGATCAACTACCGCTTAACGACTTTCGCAAGCTTTCAGCTAACGATAGGCCGCGCTCTGTACTGTAAAGACTATCATTCGCTCTGCGTAGTCTTGTAAGAACGGTCGTCCAACGGGCTCTTGCGAATTGCTATGAAGCCGGTTCAAGCATCTGGAACAGTAGAGATATAGTTTTGTTACTTACTTGCATTGGTATTGTGGATGATATCGTCGGTCTTGAGCAGAATGGTGCGACCGAAATCGGCAGCCCATGTGTTGTTCCTGGTATTCGCGGTAGAATCTAGCTGCTCTATAAATGTTGCTGCAATAAGGTTGTCACTTGTTGTTACGGTTGTATAGATCTACGCGAAAGTGTCAACCTTCCAGATAGGTAGCAATCGTCGAATCGATGAAGGAACTTACTAAACTTTTGTCCATTTATAAGGAGGGATGGGGTCAAGATACTGAACAACACAAGTCGACTAGGAAACCATCCGTATGGCATGGCGGAATTTCCCTGGTTTGGCAGTCTTTGATAGGCCTGACAGCGGGAAAGTATAAAAAACCAGAATAAGTGAAAATTTATTCACCCGCAATGTCAGGCATGTACATGTACTTCAGTAAAACCCGATATCCGCTTTCTTTGTTTAGTACCAGAAACAGTCGAAATTGACAGACCAGAAGGATTATTGCGCGCCTAATGATAGCTAAAAGGCTGCTGGAAGGCACAACTGCTTCGCTAGCATTCCCGGACTGTGTTCTTATATTCTTGTCAAACAAGACGATCAATTTCCTACCACTTATATTATAATTATTATGTCATTACATTCCTGTCAATTAAGACGATATGTTGCTAGCAGCCGATAGTGAATCTAGAAGCAGGTGTTTTTTGCCTCTGCTATGTGGCAGATAATCGCCCGTATAGTTTGTCTGCAATGCGCAAAACGATCAGCTAAAACAATGATGTGTCAGTATGTACAGATACAACAGTATATTAAACAGTCTGGTGAGCAACCGCCCAGGGAACCGTAACAACCTTGACCTTGGTGAGTGTCTTTGTGATTTTGTCTTTTGTTCTTCTACACAGGTGTATACAGTACACCAGCAAATTGTGAGTGACATAAACGAACCGGTCTGCCAAGTAATGAAACTAGTGCAGCCTCCTGTAATTCGCTACATCCTAATCCAGGACTGCGCTCTTGAATATATATATATTCGCTAGCTCCTCCCTCGGGATGTCTGCTTGCCGCATTGTCCATCGCACTGTTACTTTTGACATCCGGTACAGAGAAACAGGAACAATCGGCGCATTATTTCGTTTAAGTAACATCCGTCGCTAATGCTTTCTGGGAGCCAGGCAGGCATTCGCAATGTACAGGAACGTCATCTTGGAGAAACGGCGCTAGAAGCATGTTTCAGCACCAACGCTCTTCCGGTACTAACGACAGAAAAACAGCTGGCAATCTTTATATCATGTTGTTTTCATCCAGAAATCTCGATTATCCCAGGAATATGTCTTCAGATATATCTGTAAATTATTCACAGGAATTACAGTTAAACATCAGTCTGTGGACACTGTATCAGCGACCTTTAAGAATATGGCTCTCCGCTACACTGGCAATCTGCGGTGTCGGCGTCATCCTGTACATTTTGTTGATCGCCGTCCTCATCCAGACCAAAGCGTACCGTCGCGGTTGCGGACTGCTGATGTTGCATTTGACCTTGGTGGATGCTAGTATGGTGGGGATCCATATTCCGGTGAATGTTTTGGGAATTCCTTTGGGACAGTATGGGATGTTTACGAAACTGGATTGTACGTTCATTCATTTGGGGTTTATCATTACAATGAACGCGGGCAACTGGTGTCAGATGGGTTTGGCTGTTAATCGGTTCGTCGGGACGCTGATGCCCCATGCGTACAAAAGATTCATCGCTACACCGGTATATTCTGAGATTTCTAAATTTTGTTGGCCTTGATGTAATGCGAAACAGAAGCTATCAGTAAATGATGTACTACCACCAAACAGCTGCAGAACAGTGTTTACTCACCGAGTAATAGTTTCAAGATATTAGTAGGCATACAGATCGATGTGTACAGTGTACGTATTTGCTAGGGCACACCGTACTGTGCCGCGCCGGATTCAGCTCACCATGGGGTACAAGTCTGCTTTCGTGCATTGTAGCTGCTGTTAAGCTTATAGATATTTTTATGAGATATTTCTTCTGATAAGTATTTGATACACTAACTTATAAGTGCGGCGAATACTTATATAGCATTAGTCTACAGGGCTATGCACGAAGACTTGGTGTACTTGGTGTTTCGCTCCGGTAGCACCCATCTAAAGAACTCGATAACCTTTCAAAAGTAACAGCATCTGTTTGTGTATTTATGTCACTTCGCAAGCAGGTAATCCATAGAAGTATACGAGTACATATATACAGGTAAACCATAATCCTTACTGTGTATATGCCAGTTACCGGTAATATAACTCTGGCATCATTTCTGATTCACTAACGCACCCCAACAAATCCACATATCCTATGGGAATAATTACGGAAATTCTCTGTTGACTGTCGCCTAAGAAAAATGTGCATTAACGCAGGTAATGTTCGGAACGATATCCCTAATCTGGACAATCTCCATTGTCACCAACCTCCCCCGGCTCTTCAACATCGAAGGCCAGTACGGCTGGGAGAAACCCTGGAACAACTGCATGTACATCCCTTCGAAACCCGGTCCTTACATCCAGCTCAGCGCCCTGATCGGGGTCTTCATCCCGACCATCGGAATGCTGGCTTTGTACTCGATCATGTTCCTACGGGTTCGCTGCCTCCGACGACAGGTTGTTGATCTACACGCCAAGAATGAGGGCATCCGTTTCCGGCGCCGACTAATGATGGCGCGGGTGCTGTTTGTCTCGGCGCTGTGGTACTGCGTGTGCTATTATCCGCAGACCATTATGGCGGCCAGTCGGGCGCCGGTGTATGTCAAGAGTGTCACCGGGTGGCAGTTGTGGTTGCGGACCGTGTTTTTGTGTGGATATGCCATGACACCGGTAATGATATCGAAATCTATTGCAAGTTACAGCTCTACCGTAGATGGATCATACCGTCTGAAATAACTCAGAAAGAAGCTCATACATAGTATAATATTGTGTTTATTGCTGTACCATGGTATCATACGTGTACAAACACGTATAATATTTAGTTATTTACAGTCTAATAATATTAAGATTTAATCAAAATAATCTCTAAAAATAAAAAAAAAATGAAAATTTTTTAAATAATAACAATAATATTTACAAATAATATTTACAGTCTAAAAATAATAATATTTACTAGTGAACTAAAATAGAAACTAAGAAGACGTTTAGATCATGATCAGGATAATTCAGTTGTGTACGTATAGAAAATGTTCTTGATCGTTGAATCGTGTACGTAGTATTCGAATCATGACCTTTCCACTGCAGATCATTTTCTTCACATTGAATTACGAATACCGCACGGGAATCCTACACTTGTTGAACAAATGGTTCAAGTGCCGATTTACGTTACCAACAAATGGCATCCTTCCCACTGTTACGGCCGAATCCACCCGCCGACGCTCACGCGCCAGTTCCGACAACTCATCTCGTAAACGGACGTTATCCAGCGGACGATGAAAACCCCAGAGTTTGTTGGTGCGCAGTTACGAGTACATACCGTATAACGATTTATCCAAATTATGTTGTCTGTACAGAAAACGCATTGAATAACTCGTCATACATGTATGAATCATTGTATTGTTTCTTTTGACTGTTGTTGTTGTTGATAGTTTTACATATCTACTAATTTTTAACATTTACAGATCTTTTTTAGTGAGCTAATTTTTACTCTCCTATGTTGCTTAATAATGTGTATTGTTCCATTCTCTTCATAATAACGTTTATTTCTGGAAAACCGAACTGCAATCACCGAAGAAAAAACACCTCTCTTTGGGTGAAAATAACTTAAACACCACCAAAATCTGTATCAGAACGAGAAACAAACTCCGCGAAATGACCACAATCTGTAAAACCGTTTAAAACCCATCCAGTGTACCACAAACGGCAAGATCAACACATTTACCCCAAAAATCAAAAAAGTCCACAGGAAACCAAACATCTCTCTCCCCCAATAAAATCTTCCAACACGGTGAGCAAAATAAAAAACAAAACATCTCAGTCTCTCTCATACCAATCCAAAATTCAATCGGCGACACCACTTTTGGAAGGGAAAGCCCAATGGCAGAATGTGTCCAGAGTAATATCCTTCGAAAAAACAGGATCATCCCAATTTCCTGTACATCCATCCCAGAAACCGGGAACAACGAGAATTATCCAGAGTGATGTGTGTGAAAGTGGATACAGGGATCCAATGGGTGATTTTTGATTAGTTCCACGTGAGATCGTAGCCGTCCCAGCCGGCCGGCGGCGCCAGGAACACGCGCCGCCCGCGGTGCACCAGGGTCACGACGCCGCGGTAACCGGCACGGGGGACACCCGCCTAAATCGACCATACAGTTTTAGTGGTATGTTAAGTTGTTAACTCTTGCTCCAACCTTTACCAGATTTTCTCTATTGAATTACTTGTCAATGCATACTTAGCATATGTATCCTATTTTCCGTATATCTTTAATGTATATTATTTTTATGTATGTTTCATTTTTATATACAAGGATTCTTATAGTTTTTTCGTTTTTTTCTTGCTGATTTTCTTGTATAGTTAATTATTCATTTTATTGTTAGCACTTGCTCAACTTTCAACATAATTATTCTATAATTTTGAGTTCACAAATAATATTTTCAGTTGACTTTAATGATCTGCCATTTGAGTTTTCTGCACTATTACATGTCAGTTTTTTGTACATCTACGCATTTTTTTCAAAGAGTATCATTTGTTCCATTTTCTTGGAAAGTTCTTCCTTAGTTTTGTATTAATATTAATATTTTTTGTTAATTTTAATTATGTAACATTTCAATTTCTCTGCACTTTTCCACAGCATTTTGCTAACGAGAAAACTCTCATTTTATTTTCCATTTCCCGCAAATTTGGCAAAAATCACATTTCGTACATTACAAAAAAAATATATTCTGTATTTTTCAACTTGAAATATGTGCCAGCGGTGCAACCGAATCGACAACTGGATCAGTAAAAAGTGCAGATCGTCAATATCCATTGCAAGCGTAATAATTATGTAAACACACGCAGCAACAAAAATTTAAAAGCATTTTTCCATAAAATAATTATAATAATGCCATTGAAAACTATGTAATTATTCCATCAGCTGAAGCATGATTACCTTGAAATCCTGCATAACACCAATGGCTTTGGCAATTTTAATAAACTGGTCCTTGCTGCGGTATTCAATGCGCACCGGCGTATTGTCGGCTAAACCTTCAATTTCATTCTTCTTCCACTCGTCTAACCGGATAACCGGCGCATTGTATACGATCGAGTTGAAACGCGGATCATAAATATCCTACAAATAAACAGTGTAAAAATGTGACAATTTTAAAATTTTTACACAATTTATACGCAATGTTTATACACTTTTAATATTGTAGATAAGAAAAACTCCAAAAGAGCACTTCGAAAACTAGCATTAACCTAAACAAATGACACGAAATGTTAAAACAAATGGCCATACAGTACACAGGAAAAACATAACAAGCAGAACAAAAACGTCACGTAAAAAATAAAACAATAATATTTGTAAAATAAAATACATAACTAAAGTAAATATTAATTTTATCTTATTTAATTTAATGATATACATGGCATATATTCAGCATTATTATTAATAGGATTTTTGTACATTTAAAAATAGTAATGAACGCAAACAAATAAAAATTTCAAAAATTTCAAATAATACACAAACTGAGCAAAATAGATCATAAAGCGGAACAAAAATAGTATTCTCAATCTAACTACAAGCACCAAAACGATACAGTACTCGCGTACGAACCTCCTGAAATTTGGCTCTAAAAGTTTTAGAGACCGAGTTCTAAAATTTCCGAATCTGCCAATCGAAGTGATCTAAATATTTTAGAAAAAAGTAACTTCGAAAGTCCCTCTAAAATGTTCCAAAGCTGTCGCGTTCTGAAATCATAGCCCATGCACTACGCTTTTATCACGCGTTGAAAGCGTAGTGCATTGTCGCAAGATATACCTTTTGCAGTCTCCGTCATGGACTATTTCACACACTATTTATAAGCTATAAATAAGCGAAAATATGGTTCTTGGACTACTCTGTATCCTCTTCTCAACAAAAAAAGAAAAAAAGCGTACCTTCATTGGGTGAGTTTTAAAAAATGCCCTTCTACTGAAATGTAGATTTGACACTGCGCTCCAGATGATCTACGGCTCTCCGTTGAATTGCACTTTAATACTGGGAGTACTTCTACAACTGTCCTGTAAACTTCAAAAGTAAATACAAGTCATGCACGCAGCGTTGTCAAAACTTTGACTGTTTTCCACAGAAAGAAAACAGAAACCTCGAGAAAAAAACCACAGAAATAAAACAAACAGAGTCAAATACTTGTGCAAAACTACAGCAGTTTCGTCGAAACTCACAATCAGGCTAGTTTCGTCGAAACTCACAATCAGGCTGGTCGAGACCAGGTAGTTCTAAAAAGAAAAGGAACAAGCTTGTTCCTTTTATTTTTAGAGCGTGGGCGGAGCTCTAAAACCGTGTCGACCAGTCGCCAGCCACGGAGGGATGGCTTGCGAATTTTAGAACTCGGTCTCTAAAAACTTTAGAGCCAAATTTCAGGAGGTTCGTACGCGAGTAGTGATACACCACTACACTCGAGAAAAAATCCATATAAAACCGTCAAAATATTCCAGTGCACATTGTATCGCTACACTCTCCAGGAAAATCAAATATTTACACGGACAAGCGACTGAATTAATGCGCATCGATCAGTGGGACACTGGGACTCACTTGCAGCAAATAGGCCAAATTCCGCTCACGAAACGGCACGGCGACCTCGTTGAGTTTGATGTATTTCAGATGGGACTCGAAGAATTCCCCACTGGTACACAAATGATATTATTAGCGCTTTGGTGTGGCCAGAGTGTTTATCTTACTTGCTGACACCTTTCTTCCCGAATGTGGCTGTCCGGGAGATTTCCGGGCGGATACACGAGCGCTGCTGCCGCTGCTCAGGCCGGCGCATCCAATCATCCCAAAATCTGCCCGAAACCAGTTTCTTATAATTCGGATATTTTATAGCAAAAAATACAAAATATTATAAAAAATTGTAAATATGAAAATGAAGAAAATATTTTTTTTCTACCTTTATTTATATTTACATTTACATTATCATCTACATTTATTTATATTTTTGTTTATTTATTATTGTTTATTTACATTTTTTTATTTATATTTTTTACATGTATTTAAAATGTATAAAATATTATAATAATATTCTACAAAAAATACAGATAATTATTAGAAGAACTCCATCAAATATATATGACTCATACTGTAAGAAACTCCAGCACAGTGTAAAAAACGTTGAATCTTGCATAATAACATGTTATTAGAGCTTTTTTTAGAGTTCCCCTGAGTTCATCGCTCGTAATTTCATTACTAATCTGAATCCTGAATTAGTTGCATTGTCACGTACTTTTCCGGCCATTTGGGCTCCAGCTCATTCCAGACTTCTTTTGTTAACATCCATCCCAAACCCGGGAAAAAATCGGTCCGGTGGAGAAGTTCTGTAAATTAAAAAAAATTATGATAAAAAAAGCGTTTATTTCAGTTTATTAATAATTTCAATTATTTTCAGTTTATTAATAATTTCAATTAATTGTAGCTCTTAATCAAAACCAAATATAAATAAAACTGGAAATAATAAATAAAAATTAACAAATCTGGAAAAAATTTAATTTATTCAGCTAATTTTCTGTCAAGAATAATTCGGGAATATTTTCGTTTAAACAAAGAAAATTAACAATAATTCCATGTAAACTTGTCTGAATTTACAGCACAAATTTTCTTGACATTTTCATCATGATCAATTTCCCCCAAGCACTTGGTATTAACACAAAAAATCCATATTTTTCCCTACCAGGATTATTTTCAATGAGATCAGTCTTTCCGTTATCATTCCAGGCGGAAATGCACCACAACGAGGTGTCCAGCGCCAGCAGCGGGTACAACGCGGCAAAATATTGGAAAAAATCCGGAGCAACGTCCAAATCATCTGCAACAATGCGCATATGACCAATTAGGCGCATGGTGCGCGGGGGAGAAGCAACATGCTCAGTATCACTAACGCCTCCCCACGGAGCCCTCCGTAACCTCATTGAAACGCCAATTGCCGGCATTATAATTGCTTTCGATGCCTTTTGACCACGGTCACCCGGGAATTACGCATCGTACCATCAAACAATTATACCAGAATCACACAGCCATTCAAACTCAAAACAACGGCGTAAGAGACCGATTAAATCACCAATTTAAATTCCCATATAATTTCTAATACGTCCATTATACGTAATTATTATTATATGTTAAAATTTAAAATAAAATAAAATTTTATTATAATTATATTCTTATAAAACATCAGTTTCAAGATTAAAAAAACCTTAATAGTAAAATTAGGTTACGAATCTACTTTACAGTTCTCGGATGTAATAATAATCCTTACTGAAAAAGTTATATTACGAAAAATCAGTGTGCTCGACAAAATTAATGTTTTTTTCGTTTTCGATTTTTTGAATTTTATAATGTTTTCTTTCTTGTATAATGTTTCTCGACAAATTTTAATATACTTGGAAACCGATATTGGCTACAATATTACGAAACCAATATTTATACGGAATGTATTTTACGAATTCAAAATTTGTTATACGTTGTTACGAAAACTATTACAGTAAATTACGAAAATTACGAATTACAAATATAATATTTCAAAAAATGGATTAGAATTATGACGAAAATATATTTCACGAAATAAGAATGTATTACGGGGTGAAAAATGATGTAAGAAATAATAATAAAACGTCGAAAAAATCATAAAAATTCTATTGAATGTAGCAAAATAAGTGACCGGAAAATCAAAATTCTCGCATCGTAACATGATAACAACACACTTTAACGGTGGACGCACAGGCATAAACAAGCACTCTGGCGTTTAATTGCAGTATGCATGTGATGATAGCAGTTTTTCTTAATCAAGTTTGTCCAATTGTGCGTGTGCCAAGTGCCCACTTGGCATACTCAATCAGAACATGTGGTGAACGAGCCAGACTATTTTTGTAATTTGATAGCCTACGAATAGCTCGATTAACAATCCGCAGACCGTTTTACGTCAGCTGAGAAACATTTTTTCCCTCTATAATCGAGCCACATGCCTGTCCGCTAAAAATAATCATTAATAATCCAAAAATACCCAACAGGAAAAATCCTTCGAAAAAATGCAACCACATATTATTGTATTTTCAAAATTTCTTTTCAAACTTTTCAAATATTTTAAAAATTTCTGAATCATTTTCAAGTTTTTTTCAAAATCTTTTCTACAGTCAATAACCATGCATAAATTAAAATGATTTATTTAATGTAAAATATCAACGTACAAACTCCTTCAAAAATATACCAGTAAATTTTTGAAAGCTTAGTTTAGAATTATTCTTTCGAAAATTGCCAAAATACAAAAAAACCTAGTCTGAATATTTATAAATTATTCCGAAATATCCTGTTAAATATTAAAAGATTTAATTTGAAGTTAATCTTAGAAAAATTGCCAAAATACCAAAAAAAACTATTCAAAATATTTCGAAATTATTCCGAGATATTCTGCTAAATACAGCAGAATATTTCAAATTCATTTTTTCAATTTTAATAATATTTCAAACGTCGATAAAATGATCTGAATCTTTTTCTAGAAACTTCCATAATTCCTGTTCCAACAACTGACGGATATTCAATATCCCCAGTGATAATGCCACGGCAAACAATCGGCTTCCAACGATAAATCATATAAAAGCAACTCAAGAGCCCTCCGCACCCGTAATCCACCAGCGAGCAGCGAAACTGAGCTGCAACCCACAATCGAGGATGACAATCGATCGTTTGCCGTTTTTCTCCTTAATAACCGCCCGCATATTCATGCACAACGAACAAACAACCCCAACACTGGGCATGTCACGCCATCAGGTGCTCGAGCGAGTGCACAAACGCTTCAAACGCAGACTGGCTCCCATCAATCCCATCCTCGAGTATCCAAATCAATCCATTTCACAGCAAACATGCACTTAACACGGACGACGATACGAAGTCTGTCATTTTGTATTAGGAAAGATTGTCCGATGTATATTAAAAGGGACGTTAATGTAAAGCACCAAAAACTGCCAATAAACGAATTTTCACACCCGGTAAATACAACGAAATTAAACAGACTTTTCGCCTGTTATAAAACAAAAACAAAGAATGTCTTTATTTGTTAAAAATAAAGTTGAGAATTTACTTATTTAACTTATAATGGATTATCTTTAATTCTTATTATTTTATCTATTAAAAAAGCTTTCAAACTATTTTCCATAGTTTTCCCTTCTTTTGCGTAAATAGATTCCCACAGATTAAAATCTACCATGAAACAAAATTACAGATTTTTAATTTTGAAACAATCAAGACCAAAATCAATCTTTTACCGAGAAAGTTTCGAACAAACGCATTCAAAACATTTTTTCAAAATTTTTAACTAATTTCGTCGTAAAACAGCAAAAAACAATGGTTATTATTAAGTATGCTCTCGCTTTTTCATGAAAATAATTATTGGAAAAATATTTTTACACCGATGTATTTTTTCACGATGCTGGAGATAAGGAACTGATCACTAAATTGAGCTGTGCCTCCATTAACTCGGCGGAAATGACACACGATATCGGAATCATATTACAAGTCGTATAAACACCATTATCAATCCGGAAGCGTCCTACATTACGGCTGAAACACTGCTGGCTTACCTTCGACAACAATGACGGCCGTGTGGTTGTATTTGCGGAACATTTGCTGTAATCCCCACTTGTAATGCCGCGCAATCTTGTAATAGCCTTCAAATTTCTTATCCTTCTTCGACAGATTAATGGGAGTATTATTCGTATGCTGTAATGAAAACAGGCATCGTTTACGTAAATCTCGTGCCCTGATTCATTATTCTGCAGAACCAAACAAAACCTTACACTTCAATTTTCTAAATTAGCTTTTCATTTTCTTACATTTTATATTATATTTCTTTCTTCTTTTAACTTTTACAAAAAACAAAAACTAAATTTTTTTATTTGATTTTTTAAACTGAACTTGTGTTTGGTACTTCTTTTATTTTTTGAATCGAAAAGACATCCTCCTACGTTAATCTGCCAGTTTATACTGCAAAAAAGGGATACTTTTCATTTATTATTTTATTATTTGTTATACCACAAAAAATAGATACTTTTCATTTATTATTCTATTATTTGTTATACCATTGCTATCGTTAGTTTTATGACATTTTAGGTTATATTTCCAATCACGCTGTCAAAACGAGGAAAAAATGATCGTAAAAAAACTGTCTAAGCTACAGACTAGATCAATCACTTGAAAAACGATACAGTTGTCTGATGCGGGCGGCGTATTTGCCATGATAATGCGGTGCAAGGATCAGGGAATGAGAGGTCAAGTGGGTACAGCGCACCCGCACACCGCGCGGCCATTTGATCTCCGTTTCAGCTCACCTTCAGGTGCGTCAACTGATCGCCATAGCTGCCGATCACTTCAGCCGTCGCCGCATCCCCACAGTCCTGGCTGACGTAGATGGGGAAGGACTGAACCGCCGCCAACGAACTCGGACGGTACCTGTTCAAAAATCCAATGAAATATTAAATTACATAATAAGATTTTTAAATTTGATTCCATATTTCTACGACTGCGTTCACTTATCTACTTTATGCGTTCTTACCAGTTTTTGTATTGTACAGCATGTATTTTTTCAGTATTAATATTTTTCAATATTTTTCTCAATATTACGCATGTTTGGGGATTTTTCTACCTTTTATTCCTGTAAGTTTAAACCATCGTGAATTATTGTAAAATTTGGCATATATGTTTCTTCTCAAATGTTTCGAAATCTCCAAACGCCTGTATCCACTGAATCTTTTTCGAATTTTAATTCGCAACTTTCATTTCATCGGAAACAATTCTACAAAATTACACAAAGCTGATTGTCACCAAAAACACGCTGTTTAAAAATTTGCTGATGTATTGTATTTTCTTTCCTTTATTATCCATACGTTTCCAGAGCAATTGCTCCAATTTATTAATTTGTTTCTAACTTTATTTCATTAGCTGCATTATTAAAGGTGCCCATTCTTGTTAAGATTTTTATTGTATTTTTATTTTCACTAATGCTCATTAATTCAAAATGCAATTTTGTAGATTTTTTACCTAATAAGTCTTGGACCTCACAAGAAATTCACAATTTCACGGCTGAAAATCTGCATGTTATCACGATAACAATCTAGCAGCTACCAGAGCAGCCAGCGTCAGTCCGTGCAAAAAGCTGATTGAACACTGGAGATTGCGGTCATTAGTGTGGGAAACGGCAGACTTTTCAAGGTTGTACGGCAATATTCGGCGCATGCATTACACATGCAACGTGCAAATGACACGTCAACTGATCAGTTTCCTACTGGCATTTCGTGACCAGCCAGTACAAACGTCACCGGACACAAAAACATCAGACGGTTGTTTATTTTGGGGAAATTCAACCGTCTACACGTAAAAACACAGTAAAAATCGTCAAATCCGGGTGAAAACTAATATGAACTTGGAAATGCATTTTTCCAATAATTCTTGAAAAACTCGCCCTTCATAATAATACTTTTACAACATAAATATTTTATTCAAAAATAACTGGAACTTTATCAGAAATTTTTGATCTATTAAAAGCATGATTTTTCTTATGTAATTGTTTTTTGAGAAATTATCAAAATAATTTCAGAAAGAGGAAATAATAAAATTTAATTTGAAAGAAAATTAGGTTTTTAAAATCCTGAATATTCTCCTTCAAGAAAAGTGAGAAGAAGCTCACGACAATGACCGAATAATTCAAAACACCACCTGCCACCAATTTTGCAGCGTCAGCGCGACACTGCATCGGCTTTAAAATTTTATGCAATGATAAAACGCAACGCACCAGACGGAACGACAACAAACAAACACGGAAATCAGTTTGAGCGATTAATTCGCCGTTTAATAACGATCAAACATGGCCATAGCCCAGATAATTTATTGTGGATAAGTCTTTCAGAAAAACCATTTCTGATCAATTTCAAATTTTCAATACATCCCAAAAATTAATCGGACGATTTTTCTTTTTTTTAAAATCGTAAATCAAAGCTAAAAGAATCGTCACACAATCAAAATTTTAAAAAAAGAAAAATGTCTAAAACATTTTTCAAATCAATTATCAATAAAACAAACAAAGAATGCCTAGATATTTATTATCAAACAATAAAAATATTCCAATTAAAATATTCCACTAAAAACTGTACTGAAAGTGAACGAAACTCCAGCAAAAAGGTAAAAACAAAAATGTGAAATTACCCAGAACATTAAGCCATAAAGAAACAGATATGGCGTTGTCAAATTTTCATATATTTGTTGATATATAACAAAATAATTTCAATTTGTTGTATGCTTACTTGATCAGCTGGTCCAGACTGCGTTTGATGGTCGGACGATTACATCCAAAGACAATAACGGGAATCACAGGAATCTCCTTGCGTAATACTGCGAAATCGGCCTCATTCCCACCATCACCAATCACTGCAGAATAAACGGGATTTAACACCAAGGAAGCAAGTTTTTCTGACATTTTACGGGATTATACACAATTTCCGCGGAAAAAAGAAAAAAGCACTAACTTATTCGAATAGTGCGCATCTGCCCACTTCATATGTAATGCGCATTACATAACGTTTACGATACAGCGATTTAACATAAACAATTGTAATCAGCCATGGTAATTAATTTCCTGGTTTCGCAATCACCGTCCCGAAACTTTACCTTCTTGCACCCGTTCCACATACTGTTTGATCTTCTCGCTGTCCTGCTCTAAATTATGTACATCATCGAAAAGTGCGGAGAGATGCTTGATTTTTTGAATAGATCCTTCCTGCAGGAAAAAAATGGAATTAATGGCTAATTTAATGCGGAAAAAAATCATTTTTTCGGACGGATTTCGTACATTTGGATCCAGCTCCTGGATATTCTGATGAAATAAGACATATTGACAGAAAAACAACACCCATAACACTGTTAAGCCAGATGCAATAAAATATCCCAACTTTCTCTTCATGCTGGGAATAAATCAATCCGGATGATCATTGTGCGTGTCAAGGACCCAGAAAAATATTGTAAATCACGCAAAATTGCAAATCACATTTCATCGCTCCATTCTCCTTTTGCCTGTACCGAGCAGCATTTCCAGAATGAGCAAATAATGCGCAATTTTTCAAAGCAAAAATATTCCCGAGAAAATCACAAATGACGCTGGCGTGTAAAAGACCGGAATAAATGCGGAGCGAGATGAAATTGGCGACGTGTTCTGCCCGCCGCGACTGCGCAATAGATCAATAGCACGGCGCAACTGGTTAACGCACTTGTACGATATCTGTCTACCGTACGTTAACAGCGCCGTACACAGCGAGATCCCTGTTTGAGCGTACGGATGGGCAGATCGATCGATACAGAGAAAGATGCGGCGGAGTGAAGATGCGCCGGAAGAGGCATTGATTTTTTGTCGTGATTTGTTGGAGCGTAATGAGCGATTGTGTGCTAATCCGGTTTTACTGCTGACTAGCACAGAGATGATTGGCTGAATAATTTGATTCAACGGAGAAACGGCCGTGTAATATTGTTGCTAGTTTAGTCTAGGCGTACGCACCTTGTTTACTGAACGCGCGCGAAATTGATATGGATCGTAACGGAAGTCGGCAGTCTGGCAGATGTTCGGTATGATACAAAAAGGTTGTATATGTCTCTTCCGTTTCGGTAGGAAATCTAATTCTCACTGATATTAATGATAATTTTGATAACGCTCGCTTCAATCTGAAGCGGCTTGTTTTTATTTACGTCAGCGCGCGGAATATACATAAAACATATAATTGACCGAAAAAACCCGTGGAATAAAAATACAAACACATTTCCACTATCCTGTATGCAATGAAAGTAAATTTCAGTTGGCTGTCGAACAGTAGCGTATAAACCAAGTGAGCTTCTCACAACCGAATGATTTCTATAAAACGTTAAATGTGACGTTGATCGAGTTGCAACAACTCAATCTGGGTGTTGACATTTTTGATAGCACAAATTTCCTGAAAGATACACAGAGTACACACAGTGTCTTTTTCTACAGTACCAATCACCAAGTCCGCACTGCACAACACCGCTATCGATCACCCAGTCCGCACTGCACAGCACCGCTACCGATCACCCAGTCCGCACTGCACAGCAGAGCACCGCTACCGATCACCCAGTCCGCACTGCACAACACCGCTACCGATCACCCAGTCCGCACTGCACAGCAGAGCACCGCTACCGATCACCCAGTCCGCACTGCACAACACC
>JAQGAU010000667.1:0-25064 GCA_034698045.1 Paramacrobiotus richtersi | reverse complement strand
TGCCTTTGTTTCCATAAAGCACTCGCTTTCCTGCACGACAATCCATGAAGGCCATCCTCTGAAACAGCTTTTCCGCAGTTGCTACACATGTGCTTTTCAACCAACTTGGCGCCGAGCCACATTCCGACGCCAATGCGAAAACTTTGATCATCAAGCCAGTTCCCAAATATCTTAGATGGCATCCTCCAGCGTACTTTGAACTTACAGCTCTGATTCGGGCTTCCGTTCTCCGGCTTGTGGAAGCAGACTCCCATAACGCACTCACGTCCCGCCCGATTACAGCATTATCCCACACGCACTGGTGAACCCTCGCCAGTTCTGAAGGTACTTCGTGACATCCACTGGACTCCTTCCAACAATCTGTAGCCGCAACAACCGCCTCCTCATTCCCACCAACGAAGATCTCCTGTACCAGCTGTCTAGTCGAATGCGCGGAGCCTAAGAAGGCTGAACAAGCCAGCGCGTTCGCCCGACGGATACCGAGACCACCTCGCGAGACCGGAAGTGTTGCTTGCAGGTAGACTGGGCCCACCATTTGAGTGTTGGTTATGGTCTCCAGGGCCACCCTAACGAGTTCATCCAGTTTATCCAGTAGTGCCGGTATTTTCCAGCAAGGACTGCAGCGGAGAGTGTACATCAGCTTCAGAATGGCCAAACAATGACGGAGGAGGAAGTACGCATGATGTGCACTGACTAGCATTAAACGACCTAAAACAAGTTGCAAGGCGGCAGCTTTCTGTTCTAAACATACAGCCAAGGCTTCGTCAGTTAGTGGAGCACCGAGAAGAGTTACCGTTTTAGGCTCCAAAACAATCGCATCCGGTGCGATTGAATTAAGCCTATTCACGATCTCGGCGCGTTGAACATCAGTTCCACCTATCACAAACATTTCGCATTTTCTGGCGTTCAGTTCCAGTCCAACAGGTAAACCAGCTGCGATGATGGAGCGCAGATCTTCCTCAATCTTCTCTACCGTACCCATGAGCGTCCCATCATCCAGATACCACACTCCAAGCTCCGACTTCAGTCCCTCGACCATAGCCTGTAGTAAGGCAGTACAAAAAAGGTCCAAGAGGATCTCCCTGCTGTATGCCTGAGGCAGATGATAGCCGATGCCCGTCATATCCGCACGAGAGAATGGACGGTGCTGCGTACGCACTCCAGACAAACGCATACATCTCCGGAAACTTCTCCCTAACAACCTTCAGCATAACATCGCGTCGTAGAGTGTTAAATGCGTTCCGAAAATCAACTTTGAACATCACTCGGATGCCGTCGTGCCTGTCGTCCAAATACCGCCGCACTGCATGCACAGCAGCTTCTGCTCCACCGCGTACTCCACAGCCGACCTGTTCTGGGCGAAACAGTGTATCTGCCTCTGCCATACATTTGGTTGCGACAGCTTTTGCAGGCAAACGTCGATAAACCAAACCCACAGCAATTGGGCGCACTCCCCCGTCTTTTTTCCGTAAAGCAATCAAGTTGGCTCCAAATAACAATGGGCGATGCTCTTCCGGAACTCGGCCAGATAACAAAAAGTTGGTTAACGTTAAGTTGATGATATCTGTACCTCGCAAACGCCTTAACTGGGGCCTGTGTGCAGCAAACAGCCCGTACTGGGGCCGTCTCGCTTACCGGTTGTAGGATCTAGTCTTCACTGACTGAGGGCACTCAGTGTATATTTAAATTAGATCTACCGTTATATACCACCGGTAAACGGGACGGCTCCCATAAAGGCTTTTTGCTGCCCACAGGCCCCAGTAAGGGCGTTTGCGAGGTACAATAAGTGAAGCGCAAACGCAAAGCGCCATCGAAAGGTTTTTCAACAAACACTGCAGAAAAATGCTGTAGAAGTTTGTGCAAGAAGCTACTACTGCCGATCGTGAGCGTGCTACTACTAAGCGCGATAGGTTCGGCTCGTTACGGTTTTCCAGAGAAAACCGCGGAGCTCTACGCTACTTTTGTTGTGCCGTTAATTAACGCCGTTTTGCATGTGATTTCCGGCGTACATCGTTTCTTCGACCTTTAGGCAGTCAGCCGGCTCGTTTGGCTCGCCGCCTGGATGCAGGCATCCCCGGTTCCAGTAGGTGTTAACACGATCCGCTACAAGAATTTTTTTTACTTAATGAATATTAGTTTTGCAAATGCGCTTTTTTTACTGCATTGCACCTACATCCGGTGCCATAATCTTTGTCTTGTGTCTGCACAATCCAGACGGCACAATATCCTCTCAGGAGGCGTCTCCGATCCGTCCAGCCACTGCGCATGTATCTGCTGTCGCTTAGACCATCTGAACATTCTACCGTCCTCGCCAGACGCGCCGGGGTGTTGTAACACTCTAACAGATTGTTCCCAATTTGGAATGTTCCGGTATCTTCGCAGGAGTAGCATTTCAGTCCATCGACTATTAGACACGAAAAATTCACTTTGAATATGGCATGTACTGTTTCTTTGAAGAACTTTGAAAGACATCGTCTTACCGGTACACGGTAGAAAGAGTGTAGCCGTCAAAATAACGACCGCTCTTGTTGACCACGAAATGGGGACTGTCGACAGTGCTAAGGTCAACACAGCTCCCAGGATACCACGATTCCCTCCAGAATAACGTACAGCGCTGCCGGTGCCGTTTGTCAGCTATACATATACGAACCACAAATTAATCGTACAAGACGTAACGAGGAGAACAGCTGCACTTGAGCCTAAGCATTCGAAATGTTGTTCGTCCTCTCGTGCTCGTAGACCGAGCGAGATTAGCAAAGACCGGTAAACCACAAAGGAATGTATTTCAGTGAGAGAGGTTAGTTTCGCCCAGAATTCACTATGACACAAAACAAACTATGACATGGGAGTGACAAGTAGTCTGTGGGATATTCTATAATCCAGATATCAGGCTTCCCGAATCATTCCACCATAACTCTGATTTTGCGGCTAATATAGGAGCGAATAAACGTCGATTGCAAAAAGAAAGATTAGAACCTAATGGGAGGTTTTCAAGATTACACGAAACTGCAAACTGACTTGTGGTCCCTTTAGAAGTGTAAAGTGTAGACCTCGCTCGATTCGCTCTTTCGGTCAACAGTGCAGTAGTTCACTCAGTCGCATTGTAATTAAGACGAAAATAGGACCACGACGACTGAGTTATCAGCCAGCTGGCTGTAACCTCCGGATTCCAGCCACCTAACGCCTGTCACTAAATTTCCAAGCCGACCGAAAACGGCTGCTGTTGATGGCTGGCAGAAGTTATGGCTTGCTCACACTTCGGCAGATTTCAACTATGGCATAAATATACAACCAGTCCGTATATGGAAAATATTTAAAAAAAATTAATATGCGACAAGTATGGCCATAGTTTGAGTATGGTCAGATTGCCTCATATTTGATATGTATCCTGGACACGCTCAGACTTTTCATACATCTGTCACACATACTGAGTACCCGCTATGACGTACAAATGGTCAGTTTAATCCGAATTCTACCTGGATTAAGCACGAAAAGTTTTTAAGCGTTCCCTCATTGACCGTAGCTGCTGAACATTTTGGTGGAGCCGCACATATCGGAATTAGTTGTTTCCAAACTAGCAAAATTTTAATTTCGGCAGCTAAAGCTAACCGTAGCGCTGAAAATTCTACCCGGCGGATATGTACTCACGCAACCTTATTAATTTTTTCCGTTATTTTTTGTTCGCTCATTATGGATTGTGAGTCAAGATTACAAAAGAACAGAAGTGGTATTTTTAGTTTTTACTGAATGTTTTGTTTCATTTCTTTCAACATTTCATTAATTTTCTTTACCGTCTCAGTTGTCCGAAATGCCCACCTGTGGTACCTGGAGTCTCTGTGATTGGTCATTTGGGCAGGATATATGTCGAAAAGTTTCAAAAGGGAAACTCCCAAAATACAGGCAACATATTGTAACATATTCGAATATGTGCGATGTCTGTTCCCTGCTCACACTCGGCATACATATTACAGAAAACGTGTATGTCGGTGCATGCTCACACTTTTCATACATATTTGAAAAAGTCGTATATGTATGTAGACATATAGAAGTGTGAGCAAGCCATTAGACTAAGCCGTTAGATTTATTGCATTTTCATATATGTAGTAGTCTGGCTGATTCTGGCTGCGTATCTATGAAGTTTAGGGCAATTCTATCATATTGTCACTCATCTCGTCTCACTCATCTCACGGTTGTCTCTCATCTCGTCGCACAGTCAAGTTAGTTCTCTTTGGCACATAGAGTCAGTGCATACGAAAAAATTGCAAAATACATATTGTAAGAAGGATCAGCATATATTGACAACCTTTTGTACTACGTACGCTGTACGTAATATACAGCTCAAGATTTAAGCTATCTGGGAGAGCCCTTAATGTAGGCACACCCAGCCTTATGGACAGCTGACACGATATCTACAGCAAACGCAACCGAAATCAACATCAATCTACCGCTTTTGCACAGCAATTTTGCCGTCGCATTATTACTGACTCGAATAACTGACTCGCAAAACCGAATGGAAGCGATGTGTTTGTTTTTCTGACTTGCGGCACACATACCGATGTGGTGTGTGGTCACCAGTAAAATTACTAACTGGCCCCTGCATTTCTGCACTTTCGCTACACCCCTTCAACTGCCTTGAGTGCTTAAGGCTGTAAATACCTGTAACGAACGTCCGGGTCCCTGGAAAAACAGACACCAAAGCAGGTCATTTTGAACGATAATATCAAAAAGTACCAGACATACGTCTTTGAAACATTCGTTCGTCATATCCGCTTTTGTGATACTGTTACAAAGATCCGTATCGCAGTAAATCCACCTCTTCGACATCTTATAATTTTCTGAAAATAAAGACTGTTAGAGAACCGAAACAACCATAGAATTGAAGTCTAGATCGCGGAATAAGCAGTCTTAGTAAAGCTCTGGTCTAAACTCGTGTTGTCTAGTAGAAACAGCATTTTATTCAAGGTAAAGACAAAGACGAGCGCATGAAAAAACTAATGAAATGAACAGTTTTACACGTTGAAACAACAACCAAAATCACCATTCGCGTCCCCAAAATGTACTGGCATAGTTCCCACAACCGCCGCAGCGATACCTCTGACAACAGCCAAACTAACACGATGTTTAATGAAAGCAGTCGATCGCACTTCTCCGGTCAACTGACGAATTTCCCCCCCGACGAATGAGCTCGGTGAAAGCAGGACCGAAGGGCCCAATGTTTCGATGGCTAACGGGTAAAAAATATATATTCACGGTGTTCCAGAAAAGTATAGTGATTACGCTCTTTATTCTCAGATAAATGAGCGGCATGTCCCGCATTTCTGGCAGATCCCCTGATTCCCGAATCACATACCGTATTCCAGTCCCACCGGCTCTCTTTGACATGGGAAACAAGCACTTTTGAAAGCCCTTTGACAATGTTGTGCATCTTCACGTGACGGCTCCATCTCCCTTTAGTGCTGCACGTGAGTCCATGGTGACCGTTTGTGTCCCACACATTTGACATTTGTTCCACATTTGACACATTCGTGCTCACCGACAACTGGCAATCCGAGACAGAGACCAATACCAACGCTCACTTCTTCATCAGTCAACAACGTGTTCACGCAGAGGGCGGGCAGAACATTTATCCATGATCCCGAATCAGCCTGTAAAGCGGCTAATAACATTGCGCGATTTCGAACGTCTTTCATAGTTGCGAGACGAAGTTCCGATATAGTTTTCTGTATCGACGGCATATCCCAGGCAGACTGAGTTTTCCGGACGGAAATTTGCGCACTGTGTGGAACGAGTTTGCAACGAGTCACTTCACAACGAGTTTGCTTTACCCAGTTCTCCACAGCAGTATGATGCCAGTATCAGCCAACATCTTCCCAGCAAACGGATAGATGCGGCATACAAGCGGTCGTACTGAAAACGCCGAGCCTAAGAAGGCACACATAGCAAGCGAAGCCGTACGTCGTATACCGAAGCCACCAAATCGGACAGGAAGAGTCATCTGCTCCCACTGTAAGCCACAAACGTTCACGTTGGCAATCGTTCTAACACCACCGCGCAGAATTTCGTCCAACTCCGTCAGCATTTCTGAATGTAGACAGCACTTGCTAATCCGAAGCCCATTCCAGATTCTCAGTAGAAACAGGCTGTGGTGCGCGGCGAGTAGTGTCAGGCGCTCCAGGAAGATCTTCAACTGATCAGCCGCCACTTCCAGGAACCTTCACACCTACCGCAGCTGTTAAAGGTGCACCCAACAGAAACAGTTCATCTTCCTCTGATGTCGCCATTTCTGGCCAAACGTAATACAGGGCGCGGTCACACCGCCAAAAAGCAGCGAGGGTTAAGGCATTTCTTCACTGCCTCAGAGAAGACAAACCAACAAAGCGAAGTCTGACTGATAGCGCTCCGTTTGCGGCTGTTCACGTGACGGTCACTGACAGGAATCAACCTTGACGTCGGCTACGTTGCAGCAGCAGTGACACAAAGCCCCCCACATCGTGTCAGCAACAGAAATGCTCCTGTTTACTGCGTATGTATTTAGTCGACTTACTATAGTCGAGCTGTGCGTCTTCCGCAGCACATCGGGAACTGGTGGGGAGCTCACTGGGCCAAGCGCCAGTGCGGACAAAAGACATCTTGGTCGCCGCACCATTGTCCTCAATTTCCATATAGGTAACACAGTATGGTTTGTATGGAAGCACCTGTCCATCCAAATACCGTATACCAGGACGCTCCACAGTATCATTTATATCCACAGTGTATATCCACACGCGGTTGTTTCGAAGACGCTCGGCCGTATCGTAAGTCTTTGCCTGGCGTTGCAGTAGAAGAGGCGTGGTATCGCACTCCACGTTTACCACATGGGGCATACCGCATTCGAAGCAAGTAATCGGCGGGAAGGTGGTACTACGCGTAATTTTAGCAGCCCATATATCTGCAAAGTTCACATACCAACATACAGTACGGCCGTAATCCGAATGTACAGAAGTGCCATGGAGGCTGGAACGTGTTTCACCATTTTCCTATCTTACTGAGTGATACTGTCTGTCGAAACAGTACTCCAAAGAATTCGGACTGTCTTTACACATTGAACGATGGAAAGTTGTGTTACGAATCCGTACCATAACTGAGGAGTCCGACGACCAGACAGTAAAGAAAGATAGCAACCATTTTGCAACAAAAGAGGCCTTTGTTGCTTGTAAATACTTCGAATTTTATTTTTTAAGATAAAATCACTTTCCTCGCACCGAAATATCTGGCAACAGTTAGCGTATTCTTCATAATGTTCACTGCACATCTGCTGTACGAAGCACGTTTGTAACTTGTTTAGCTGTCATAACAATCACTTGCAGAAGCCGATCGTAAGTGTTCTTTCTTTCACATTCTGATGGTTGCCAGGCTAAAAGCGCAGAAACTTACCCCTGTTTCAAGGCAACATTGTGTTTCCATCAAGGCAAGCGTTCTCGATTTTGCGGGACAGATCACAATTCACAATAATATTGTAAACGTTTTAGTGCGATGCATTCAATAAAACATTAAACTTTTTTGCTTTCTAAACAGCTTTTTGCAAAATGGACTGAGTACGTTTATCGAACGGTCAGTCACGTTCTTAGACCACTTTAACAGGTGGAAGTAAGCGCAGCCAAGCACTCGAGACTTGAGTATTCCCAAGCGGCGCCGAATGTTGCCAAACAAACTGTTGGTCTTATGCCATTATTAAGGCATGGAGCCGGTTGTATTGCGACGACTACTCTGAACAAGCCATTAATCACCCTTTGTTCTGGAACGCTGCACGCAATGTTGCCTGGCCAACATTTTTCAGTATCTGCTCGGTGCTCCAGTCTTCAACATACTCACGTTATTAGCTGGGGCAGTGGTCCAGTATGGACTCTGTTTCTATATCGACAACAACAACAACATACTCACAATTTGATTAACGACGGCGATGTCTGGAAAAAACTAAAACTGTGTCGACATTGAAACGAGCAGTATTGGGTCGACAGTAAAAAGAATAGTGGTATTTTCCGACATTAATTACTTGTACAACGTGTTTGGTGACCTGTATCACACGGTGCATTTAATTTAGGTCAGTTTTACGCGCGAGATAGTCTCTCTCGCGGAGCAGTTTTGTTTCGATTTCACAACGTGCGAGAGTCCCCGCGCGTAGCCGATTCGCTACGCGAGGTAGTCTACCGCGCGGTAGACTACCTCGCGCGTAACCACTTCGAAAAGAAATCGATATGCCGCTTACCATCGCTACATCGGGATAATTTCACCGGTATCATTACCACACATGCCAGAGACCTCCATTATTTATTCGGTTACGACTTTTATTGTTATGGCAAGGACCATCACACCAATATACATGACCGAGATCTCCACATAATAATAATTATTATGTTGCCGTTATTTTGAATGCACACAACCAATAAATCCGCTTTCCGCTTTCAAAATACCGCTTCTGAGTGCTGACACTTGGATTGACACGTCGATCGAGTTTAACGCTTGGCACACCGACCGAGTAGAGGAGAAAACTGGCACACTGATTAAATCGGCAAGTAGAGATGGTATGGTGAAGGTCTAAAAGTACAGTCTCCACGGGCTCGTTGTGGACCGGCTATTCGATTGTTATTGTTGAGCTATACGCCGGTTGACACTGAAAGTTGCTTTTCTTATTTTTGTACCTAGAAGTTGTTCACGGACAGCGCTCATTTATACGAGATCCTCGGTTGATGAATGTAACTGAGTGTCTGTTGACCGTCGCTGACTATTTGTACGACGCAGTTTTCTTTACACGGTCAAAATGCAGTGGGAAACGGCTTGGTCCATCACAACATTGGCCGGAACAGTGCAAGCTGCGCATCAAAATGCACCACCAAAATTTTATTTGTCCGGGCAGTTCATGAACGGTGAATATTAAAGCCGTAGGCCGCAGGAACTAACTCTGACAAGCTGGACCTACAACACCGTCAACTCCGACTGTAGGGTCGAATAGAACGAAAACTTAACATGCATGTCGTCGGAAACCGGCTTGGAGTAAACCAGTAATCAGTGAAATGTGTGTAACATATTCCCGAATCTGGGACCTGATTTCCGTACTATACGTACACACACATAGGTAACTGAATCCCCGTATTGTAAAGGTCAGCTTTTGGACGGAACGGGTCGCGTGCCTTGAATGCAAGATAAAACAGAAATTATATTCATAAACTGCATTTGGCAAGCATGTAAGTTTGTTTCACGTTGGTTTACGTTCCGCTCTAATTTATGATACAGCAATGTTGTTGATGATTGGTCCGTGGTACTTGGTTGCACCTCGTTTAAAATGTTTTGTGTCATGTCATGTGTGATGTTCGTGCCACGTTTCACCGTCGTCTCTAGTAAACCCCGTGAAGTTTAGCTCCTTTACACACGAAAAATGTGGGCCGGTTTCCAAAGCGCGATGTGGACCGCTTATGAAACGGATGCAGATACAAAGTGTCAGTGAGAGTACTAATGAGAATCTGGAAGTAGAAATTACTTAAATTACTTGAAATTGCTAACGCTTCTTGGTGCACAACACCTTGTGTTTAGTAGTCGCCGGGCTTCTTTCTCCGATGTTTTGAACTGCTCGTCTCTTGCGTAAGATTACAGCTGTTTCTTGAGTGCGTAGAAGCCTGGAATTCTCGATTCCGATGCCATATTGCACGGAGTGCCAAGTGAAGGTTTGTAATTGTTTTTCAACAACTCAGTTAACAGCAATAGATTCAGAAGGATCTCACAGTACGGCAGAATCTTTCTAGTATCGTAGAGAGTTATGCCAAGTTGCACACGAGCAACGCGATCGAAGATTCGAAGTGTCGTTTCAGCAGATGCGCATATATCCGTGTTATGACCACAACAAGCACCATTTCCTCAGCCATAAATGTTTTAGGGAAAAGACGAAAGGCAGGAGGCCGACAATTAGACAGAATCAGTATACGGTTCAAACAGCTAGAAACCTCATGGTGCACGGCCGGATAACGCGATCTCCGTATTGTTCCTCGGATATTTCCTCAATCCCTCGCAACTAAAGCTAACCCGACATACGGAAACCCAACAAAAAGTAGCCTAACAGATAACAAAAGCTACGACAGCAGCGTGCCAAACAGGTCGGGCTCTGGGTATTGAGTTGTTGGAACTGTAAACTCATTGTGTCTAATTGTCGGCATGTTGGCTTATACCCCAGAGCCATCTCCCGATCTCCGGTAGGCGAGTCCTATGCAACTTTTCCGTTTGGTTTGGAGTGGTGTAGTCGCACTGCAGTGGACTACCGTGTGCGCATACTCGCACTTCATCCGTGATACTCTGTTTCTATGCCAGCCCGAACAGAGGAAATTATAAAGTAGCCCGACACCTTTTCACCAAACGCAGTCCTACGCCACCATGGGCAGCTGCCGGCTTCGGGATCCTACACCGTGGGTACTGGTAAACGATTGTAGTATGGTAAGTGTGATGCGGATAGCAGGTTTCGCGTGGTTGCGGAGCAGGACCATAAGCGATACTTTCATATTATGGTCCAACAATTACGGACCTGGTGTGTACCGTACCGATAATTACGGCCTTTCTGGGCCGATGCAGGAGATTCGTATCTTGATCCATGAGTAAATCAGGATAAGGATACATGAAATCCGAACAGCACTCCGCAATTGGGAGCACCTTACACAGCAGGTTCGTAGGTAATTGTTGGACCATATCGAAGTACCACGTATATACCACGCTACCATCTTGGCAATAAGTTACGTGCGGTGATGTCAGCGAAAGAGACGCGCTCAGTTTCAGTATGTAACTGTATGTTCATACCATGCAAATTTCCAACACAACTGGTACTCGAAATGGGGTTTTCCCATCAGTCTTAAAACTGACAAGAAACCCAACCCAAGACTGAAAAGCAAATTCTAACAATGCTCAGTATCGTACAGGCTCAGTATCGTACAATGCTCGGTATCGTACAGGCTCGTAAAATGGGCCTTGGGCCTATAGATTTGCTGGATGTTTCACTTAGACTTCGTTGAATGATTCCTATTGAATACTTTTGCGGTTGCCGTTGATTTATGGAGCAGTAACTTTTATAAGCTTATCAACTGATAACTTACAATATGCACATCTTTTCACCGTTTGTACTGGATAGAAACTGCAAATCATTCTGGACTCCCTGTCTGAATTTTGTAATTTTTATCCGCCTTCAGTTCCACATCGTCGTAATTTGTCCGCAGAATATATGCAAAACAGTTAACTTGTTAGCACGCACGAATAATGTACGAAATCGTCATAAACGGCGGCAGATTATTACGTGCCATTCCGACTCCGCTGTCATAAGTGCTCAGGATTTGGCCTCTCGAGGTATCGAATACGAAAGGAAGAAAATGACCTCTTTCGGCGTTACTGACTGCATCCACCTTCAGTCTGAACTCTCTTTCTGTGTTAACGACGGGACTGGCCAAAGGCGCGCTGGCAGTCGTCCACGGGTGAATGGCGTGACTATGGTCAGGCATTTCGCTTCTCGTTAGCACATGCATAGCCTCTCCGCCGGTTTTCCCGACGAGATTCCACGATCGTGACGATTCCCTTTCTTCCACGCCCATAAGAAACTTGCCGTGCAGATTTGGGGTATTGGTTTGCGTCAGCAGCGACGCTAACAAGGGATAGTTCTCCTTCTGAAAAGCTGAACCATTGCAGCGCAACCAGCACTCGGGCGGATTTCCATCTTGGTAGTAGGCAACAATGGAGCCCACCGGCACCAAGTTTTGCACAGTCCTAGTTATGTTCAGCAACATCTCTTCTGTTTTGTTCATAATTTTGTTCCATGTGCTTGACATATTCGCGAACTGATCTGTGAATGTCACCGCATCGGCCCCGATGCTTCTCGTTGAACGCTTAAAGTTCACCTCCTTTTCAAATGTGGCATGGTCCAGGGCCTGATTCTCCGTCGTCATCATCAGTTCTGCAACCATCAAACGTACTGACCCATCTTCTCCCATTATATTTTATGCATGAGTAAGAGATGTTGTACGTGTAAGTGACGTGTGCTGCACAAAAATATGCTCTACGCTCGATTCATGAATCGTGATTAATTAGTAGATTCCGTTGGATACATGTATAGTATCCTTTCTGTCAAACAACAGCATAAACGTTTTTAAAAAATGCTGTACTACCCACTTCGGCTGGCGGGCGTGGTATGGGTGTCGGGCACTTCGTATTTGCCATTGCTGAGACAGCTCGGGTTCTTGCTGGGCCAGTCGCACTGCCGGCTGGCCGGGTCGAAGACGTAGCCGCCTGGGCACCGGGATACGTAAGCGCGCAAGCCGACGCAGTGCAGGTAGAACCGGCAGTCCGGTACGGTGTAGTCTCCACTTCCGAAGATGCAGAGATCCGCCCGGAGGCCAATGTCCTCTTTGTCGTTTAATTTATCTGCCCGAAAAAGGACAATTTATTGCCATGTACTGATCCACTCGGATTACCGAGATACATCTTCTCGTTTAGATTAACTATGCAGATAACCACTACTCGGAATACTTCCACAGTATTGGTATCTCTTCTGTACATGATCATGAAGATGTATATCTTCTGATATTTAACAGCGGCACTATTTGTTAAGCATGGTTTGAAGCAGTATGCTAGTTTTCAGTTAACGTGCACAGCTTGCCAATATGTGTGGAACTGGGCAACTGCCGCAGATGAGCAAATACTCTCGCTTGTCGACCATATTGTTTACTTTCGTATTACTTAACAAAATTCATAACAAAAAAATTTTGTGTGGTGCAGCCGTAACATCTGCGCAGGAACAATTTCTGGTTAGTTATCAAACATTACGCAGAAGTATAATAATAATCTTGGCTTCATTGTTGCCAAAATCTGACTAGAAGTACGGAAAGACCAAGTTTTAATCAGATTCCCTATGTGCGGAAACGGCGTCTATCAGATAATAGTGCCGATCGGTTATTTACTTTCGACTCTTTGCGACTAGTGCCAAAGCGTAAATCACAGAACATTCGGCTGCTTTCTCTTCAATGTCAACTTGAAAGTCGCTATGGCTGCAACCTACTGTTGCTGAGAAAACAGTAAGGAACACAATAGCTCGCAATACAAGGGAAAGCATCAGAACATAAAAATCTAATACGTACGGTTTTCTGAACAATAAAATTTGACAAATTCTTCTGGTAAATTGAAATGCGTAGTCCGTACTTTTTTACGATTTAAGGCTACTGCGCGAATTAAAGAAATCCTAGTTTTCTATTTTAACTTAAAAATTCCAGCTTTATATGATGTTTGCATTCTTGTGCAAATGACTTACAGTTCTGTTCCTCGTCCAGTTCGTTGCTGGCTGCCGATGGTGGTTTGGTTTTTTTGTACTCTTTGGAATCTGAAATTAGTTCGCATGATTATTCAAGAGAATAAATATGTAACAAAACGAGTCACAGAAAGATATTCAGAATTGTCTGTGGCCGCTTACCATCGCCAGATACGGTCGCCGACAACATTAGCTGTACCAACACAATGGCTGCCAGAGACGTGCGCATTACAGTGAAAGCCATATAATTGGGTGACTTTAATGCTGTTAGTTTCTACACAAACAACCACTAAGTCTGCTTCCAACTTCAACACTTCGCTACTGATCGTTGATTATTATTGTGCAAATGATTATTCCTCATACGGTGAAAATGCAGCGGGAAACAACGTGCTAAAATAACTCTGGCCGGAACAGCACAAGCTGCCCCGATAATCGTACACATTTATTGTTGTACGACTGAGATGGTCGATCCAGGCACCCGGTTAGGCATATCCGCACAAATTTGAAACCGAGCCTAATGTGCTTAGTTCGTGTACTTGCTGGTGTGTTTGCCTTGTGTTTTCAGTAATACTGGTTACCATTTACTGGTTGATGAGTTTATCCTAATACCATAATTCGATTATACTCTTACTTTCCGTATACCATAGCCTGGTTGTTACACAATAATAATGGCTTAATGTAAGTACTTTCATTTCATGACTAAGAAGTGTACACAACTGCAGGCGCCAAAGCAATATGTTTTCGTATACAAACTGCGGAAACTGCCCGAAAAGCCAGATGCAAATAAACGTTTAACCTTAAACCAAGTAGATCATTATTGTAAGTAAAATTTATTCAGGGTTAATTGTATACCGACAACTAAAATACATTTTTTGATCAGGGTATAAAGAGCAAATTTTAAAGAGTTTTTGAAAGTATTAGTGTTTTTTAAAGGATTTGACTAAACTAAGCGCCTTATCTTTGCGTGTGTTTGCCACGTCCACACCTCCAAATCGTTCTTGCACTCCGTTTCATGTGCATGGCACTGGCGCATACGCTGTCGCACTGTCGCGCACATTATTTAAAGCTTGAAACCTTCCAACTCTTCCACATTAAGGTGATTGCCTGGTGGTTTGTATACCTTATGCATAAGGTCTTTCTTGTGCGCGGTCAAAGCAGAGAAAACGGTGTGCGGCAGCGGAGTTGATTCTGGTGCCAAAGAAACGATATACATTGGTGCGAAAACGATTTGTGCGCGTAACATTCGGTTGTTGTGCAATTCCCGTAAAGAAGTTTAAACACGAAGTCGTATACCAAAATTCTCGTTATGAACCGGTCCTTTCGAAACCTGCAGGAAAAATGGAGGTCTGCATGAGGACGATTGTGAACCAAAACCAACCCAGCGGCACCGCTTTCAGATTTTAAACTAAATTTCATAAATTCATTTAAAAATTTAGGAAAATTCTGGGAGGCTGATTTTGGTGGATTGTGAAGCTCTTCCACATTAATCCAGAGCTGGATCATTCTAGACTAAACTACTGTTTTAGAGTCACCGTAGGGGATCAGCAGTACACTTTGTTCTTCTATTACGCGCACTAACACCTTATGTACCGTTGAAGACAAGATCGCGTCTGAGTATAGTTACATTTACATTTGTTCTTTTTTGAATGGTTGTCGCTCGAGTGAAGCATTAATGCCATTAAAGATACACGTCAAAATTTTAAAAAAAAAAAAAAGTTACATTTATGTGCATGCTGGAATGACGCACATGCTACCCTGCTGCACGTTGCGCGTCGTGACCCAGGAGGCGGCTCTGGGCGCAGCAGACGACACAATTTTAGCGCCAAACGTTTCGTCACTGGATTGGATATGCAAATGCCACGGAAGTACTAAGTGCTGTTTTATCCAGTAATCAGGTGAACCATTCCGTTTATTAAAACAGCGGCAAGTGATCGCGCGCGTAGCGCCGCTACTGTTGATTATTGTTTATCATACCCGTCGGTTTCCATAATCCACCGCGAACTGACGAATGTGAGTGGAGATTTCTGCGATACGTATATGTCACAGTAGTTTTTACGATATTGCAACGTTAAGAAAGTTCCGTTAAGTTTGTTGCGGGCTGCCTACACCCCGCTGACCGCGATCCTATACAGGAAATCTTTGGCACAACGAAGGTAGTGGTAGGTTACCAGGGAAGGATGAATCGACTGAAAAGAAGAAGGCGACTGACGGAAACGGTTTCATCCTTAGAATTTGAGAAACAGCTTCTTACAATAATGTATGTCATGTACGTACATGCCGGTCTCCCATTGGACACCGTTCATCAAGAATTCGCAACTCAAACTACGCCCGAACAAGTTGACACAGGGAGAAAATCAAATACGCTATGATATCGTGTTCGCGAGATACTGACGACATGTTCCTAGTGATTGGTTGCCTTCGGAGGAGACAACCATACTACACCTCAGCAGGAAAAGCGCTTGCTGGGCGGGGAGAATGCGCAGTTGTATAGTCGTACCGATACGGGTTACCGCATCTGTCGCGGTTATCACTGCTTCGGGTACCGCAGTGTCGTGGAGAGGTGTGCCCAGATAGATTTCGAGGTCCTCGAGCCGGGGGGTAGTGTAACTGCGTCAACGACGCCAAAAAGGCGTCGTTGACATTCTTACGGTCCAGTGCCCTGGGCCAGTCAGAGTTCTCTGCCAGGTGAGAACTAATCGCTTTTATCAGCAGAATGACCTCATTTCTCGATTCGACTCGACGCTGCTACGCAAAGCGCCTTCTCTTCAATCACTAACACTGACATTACGAGGACATCGACCACGTCTGCCCCACGCTTTTACAACGGCCCTCATGTGCCCCACTCAAGGTAATGCCTCATAAGCTAGGCTGTGTGTGCAGTGTCTGCGTATAAGCTTAAGCGAGTGGAGCACATGAGGGCCGTTGTAAAAGCGTGGGCAGACGTGGTCGATGTCCTCGTACCGACATTATCTGGCAGCAGGTATCGCTTCCGGTTTTGGCTAGAGGTCTTGTTGTCCGCAGCCTGGAAAAACTTGCCCTTCCAGCCTTCCTGGCCAGTGTGTACTCCGTGGACATCCGAGATTGTGGATTTTCAGCCGGCTGCGTACTGTGATGCAGCAGTGCAGGAATGGCAGAACCTTACCCAATCAGATCCACCGGCCGCCGAAAAGAACTGTGTCCGGAAGGCCTGGGACGACCCCTTGGTTCAGAAAAATGTCGACAACCTGAATGAAGCATGTCGAAACGACATTTCCGGACAGGCCAGATTGTAGCGGTTGCAGCCAGAGAATATGGCGCAGGGCTGTAGGCATTGACAGCTTCTTCACTCGGTAACCTTCTCAAGATTCGGCACTCCGAATCGCGGTGGCCCTTAGCCTCGGAGCCCTAGCAAGTATTTACCACCGCTATATTTGCGGATCACGCGCCGATGCCAGAGGCTACTATGCTCTAAGCTGTCGGAGGAGCGCAGGAAGAAAACAAGCACACGCTGCCCTTAACGTTGTAGTTAAACGGACAATTGGGTCTGCCGGCTACGAAACCGAGCTTGAACCTCTAGGAATATCCAGAACAAACGTCAAGCGACCGGATGGGACTACCTTATCGCCTTGGGAACGTGGGGAAATGCTGACATGGGACGCTACTCGTCGATGCACTGTAGCTTTGACATACCTCCCAGTGACATCCAAGAAAGCCGGAGCAGCAGCCTAGCAGGCTGAACGCGCAAAAAATCGACCAATACCGTAACGTCACCGAAGACTATCTATTCTGCCCGTTAGTTAGACATTCTGGTTTTGAGACACTGGGGCCGTGAGGCTCGGAAGCACACCGGCTGCTATCGGCTCTAGCCAGAAAGATCCGTCACCACAGCAGAACAGTGGCCCAGGTAGTACATCTACCAGCGTATAAGCATCAAGATGCAACGTGCCAACGCCGTGTCCATCATGGGAACAGCCCCTCCTGCGGCTAATCTAGACGAGATCTTTTCGACTGTTGCAATATTCCGTTGTCGTATATGGCATCGCATCAGTTTGTACGGATAATTTTCTGTTCCTCGTACGTGCATGATTTAACGCATCTAACTTTGGTTAAACTTCTTACAGCTCCGAAGGATGGCGCGCGCCCATCGAAGTACCCCGATGCAGTCATATCCCTTCCGCAGACCTTCGCTGGTGTGCTTGCATCTTCTCAAACAAGCGATAATTCAATGGACTTGGAACTGCAACGGCTTAAAAGAGACGTGCACAAGACAAATGAAGAGCCACCAGTATCCGGTGCGTTGAACAAAGGCCTTAGTAACACCCTAGAACAGCTCCTGAGTATTTTCGGCACGTTGAAGAGAAGCATCAGTAAAACCGAGCAACAGCTCAGCCCGCTGGAAAGTAGTGTCAGTAAAACAGCACAACAACTGGCTAGCGTCACCAAAACTGTACATAACTCGGTCCCAATCGGTGCTATTGTCGCGTACCATCAGGACAAAAGCCTTCCAGACTGTTGGCTGTACTGCAATGGCTCGCCGTTCAGCAGTGGCACCTATCCGGCCCTTGCTTCTGTGCTGTCCCCGCAAACCCGTACCCATGATCTGCGTGGTAGATTCCCTATGGGTATCGCGGAAAAGGAACCCTGGAACATTGTTGGAAAAACCGGGGGATAAGCTAGCCACGAGTTGGCGTTAGAGGAAATACCGAGCCATAACCACAAGATTCTCAGTTGGAAGGCTGCGAGCTCTTGGAACCCGAAGTATGGCAGTCCAAAGACTGTCCTGAAAGCCGATTCAATGAGGGTGGCTCTGGATACCAATGAACAGGATGCAGTCTTGCAGACTCTCCACGCGGGAGGCACGTTTGCACCCCTTGGGCAAGCACACAGCAACTTACCACCCTGTTTGAGTATTTCATATATTATTCGCGCCTGTCAAGCATCGAAGAAATGTCCTATACGTAATGTACTGAAATATAATAAAAATCTGCTTGGTTGGCTCAACAGGCCCAACGCCTACGTTGAATGATTGTTTTGAAAGAAAGGAGATATGGCCGTTCATAAAGGTCACATTGATTTATGAGTTTACTGACAAGCTGACACAATCCAGTAGTGATGACGCTAAAAAAACTACTTCAAAAATTATTATTGTATAAATCACCATTACACACTATTATAACTGAAGCATTTTTAATTCGAAAGCGACCCAGCAGGTGGCCGCGCGCGCAATCCGAACGCCGCATTTTCTCTGATAACTGCAACGGAAAAACGTGGTTTCGGAAACGCAAATGAATGCGATCCACCCGATCTTTAAAAAAATTTACATATTTACACTTGAAAAGCTCTGCTATCGATTCAAAAACATACGGCGCGATGCCGAATATTAAGGCGCGGCTTAATGAACGAGATGAGATGGGATGTTTTAACAATAAACGTTTCAAACAGCGCAGGTGTTCTTAATTGTTATCTGCCAGCGACGTCACTGTGAACGGAATAAATTTTTAGGTTTGTAATTAATTTAGCAGACGGAGATGCTGTGGTGAAAGTCTAAGTGCGTTCCGTCTTTACGCGTTCGCTGTACAACTGTTATATTTTGCGATTATAATCGCATAATATAACAGTTCAGATCAGATCTTGGATGCCTTTAGGTACGAATGTTTCAACCACACTTGGATGGTTTTTGATATCAAATGTACCGTTATTTATCTACCAATTTCGCGCACTTTCGATGTGGATAATGGATGTTTTAATAATACTCCGTAGTACAAAACTGGGTTACCACGAATCACAAACTCTCGAGCAAACCACACAACATAGAACTGCAAAAATGATCCCCAGCTTTGATAATACACAGAAAAGCAAACGGTCGTTAAAATTTATGATAGTCGCTAGATGCATAAAACACCAGTAAAACGAACGCTGAAATCTTTTAGCTTTCTAAATGTTGGAGGTCGACCTCCACGGTTCAGGAATTCTCGTTGTGGACAACTGAAGACTCGCCAGCGATATGGCAGCTGCAATCAACAACAGCTCGTTACAGTAGTTGCAAGACAGTCCAAAAACGATGGAAACAAGAAAGTGTCTAAAAACGCTACGACTCTAATAACAAGCATTAGTTGGTCAGGGCACTGATGCCACGACAAAACAAATGAACAAAACAAAAAATTACAAAAAATTATGTTTATCTGAACGTTCCCCTCCGTCTACGGTTCCGAGGACAGAAGCCGCATTTTCGCGTTGAATCTCCAAAGAGCGGCGCTGTCTGAGGCATTCCTGGGATCGCCGTTCGCCCGTATTTTCGTTTTGATAAGCTGGCTATATGTAAAGCGCCTGTTTCTACAAGATTCCTGATAATCGAACCAGAACAAGACGCACGACGTTTTCAAGCTGAGTATTAGCTAAAGCTAAAGGTTTGCTTGGAATTTGACAGTCGCTGGTTAATACTCAACGATTTATTTTCCTTTACATCAGAAAACAGCCGTCTAATTATCCTTGCATCTTGCCTATCATTCTGTCCCTTACCAACATGCAGTAGCCCTCGGCACTTTTAGTCCTAAGCGGCTGTTTCCGGTTTTAAAGAGATCAGGAAAAAAACTGCTTATTTCTTTTAATCTAACAACATCAGGTACATGTCACAGTTTCATAAATCGTGAGAGTTTTAGTTTTATCGACGGTAGTGCAATACAAATTAACAAAGAGAAAGAACGCGGTTGGCTACATAATTATGTGGTATTCAGTACCAAAAACTAAACACCGATTAAGATACAGTCGTCGGAAGCCAACATCCGGAGATCTGTAGTTTAGCAGGAAGACTGCAGCGCAGTAGCAGTTAATAAACTGATTCGCTTTTCCCGGCCGGCATCTCCGGTTGGCGCTTCTTGGGAAACTCATCAATTGGGTCAAGATGGACGTAATCGCACTCGCCGCCTTCTTTTGGTGCCATAAACGTGTACTCGCACCAGATTCGTTGCTTCCGGTGTTTATGCTGGCCCGGACAGCAGCCAAAGGTGTAGCCATGCAGTTTATATTCTCCGATGGTATCTCTCCAGTACGGACAACTGCCTGATTCGGGACCCTTCGTGGCCGGGCAGTCGTAGCCGAGAGCATACGAGTAAGAACGATGTGGATGACAGGCTTCGCCTGGGTCAAACTGGCGTATAAGGAGCAGAACGGACACGACGTACACGCTAATCAGCCACATTGTCGATCAAATTGCACATATGTGACCTGCTTCCGTTTCTGTCACTTACACGGTTCTATGTATCTTAAGAATCTGCAACGAGAGCGCTGACTGAAGTTGACTGAGCTCTACTTAGTTTGTTCAACTCTAGTGCTTAGTTCGTAGTTTGTTTGTCCATCAAACTACGTGCTCGAAACTGGGCCTTTCTTGTCATCACCTTTGGTAGTCGTGGAAACAGAATCATCTAGTCTTGAGTTCAACACGACGCACGCTGGAACACATAGTTGTGGCATAGAGCAGACACGGATTGATACACGTTTGCTCCATGATACAGTGGTATGTTTTCATCAGAAGCCAACATTTTTTCGAAACAATTTATAATCACTACGAGCGCTATCGAAGAGTTTCAGTTTTTCCGTTTTCGCGCTGTTTCAGAGACTTTTAACGTAAAATCAACATGTCTTCGTAACTGCGAGCGAAACTTTGTTGCTGTACGATCAATCACGGTATTCGCTGTATAATAACAGCATCCTGTTCTCTCGATGGCTAGTATGCAAGGTTTATGTTTGTGCGAGGGGCTAGTCGTTCTATTAACATCCTGGTGCATTCTGCTGCACCTGACTGGTAAGTTGTACGGGTCAAATTATCAAGATTATATCTTCGTGGTTCCACAAGCCACGTTAACACCTCCGTAGGTTTCCGTTTGGTAAAATTAACACGTGAATGCGATGGCACATAAGAGCCGGTCTTCGTAGGGCATCGTTCTGTCTTGATTTACATATGTGTGTTCATAAAGTATGACTGATGGGTGTTAAAGCGAGAGACATGCTTCTAATGAAAATTTAAATGAGAAAATTTAACATCACTTCCGCAGGTGTGAATGCGTACGACGCACCAATGGCGGACGTACGGCGTAGTGATTTCAAGCCCATCAACTGCTACTTCTGCGATACAGGCAACAGAGACTGCGACAGTCGTTTGGACGCCGTGAAGAGCGCTGATATCTACGGCGCGGCCACCGGGCATTGCGAATGGGTACGTGACACGCATGGTTTAAGGTTGTCGTTACTCGTCGGCTGGGTGTTGTATATGTTCGCTTCTGAGCATCAGCGGAATGTACGCTTCAGTCATAGTATACAGCCGGTGACCAGTGTGTTTTGTGGGCTCTTGATCAGGGTCTTTGCAGAGTGGCAGGCGTGCTGAGTTTGTGCATTACAGATACTTCCTAGACCCTTCAGGAACGGCTTAATCGGCATTCCATTGCGGCCTTACTGCGTGACCTTTGTGGAAGAAGTCAGGGACTATGGGAAATCCCTCAGTTATCGTCTGGTGCGGGACTGTGCGCGTCCAGGTGGAACACCGACCGACTGCATGCGATTCGATATGTACCCGAACATGCTGACATGGTCAGGTACGTTATGGTTAGAACTCCGAGTAAACGACCTAGCTGCAGCAGTATATTTGCAAAAACCGGACAGTGAGCCCAGTATGTTCTGTCAAATATGCCTCTACGCTGTTTCGTTTCGGGGTAAAATCAAACAGCGTTTAGTTGTGAATTTCTCAGAGCATTCACTTTTAACATGGCGGTTTGTCAGATGGCTAGCCAAATTTTACCGGTTAATCCGATTTCTGTTAGCTTCATCATAAGTTCACCTATCTACAGTATGATTACTATTCTGGCTCCACAGCTCGGAAGTAAATCCCGAAATTTCAAAAAGCAAATTTCAAAAAACTTGGAAAATTATAACTTCGGAAATACAGATTGACTTGCGGGCTGAAATTGGGTCAGAAAGTGTATCCGCCTAAATAAATATATCGGGAAAGTTTATAACGTTACAGTTTGGCTATGCTTTCATATGAGCAAAAGCGGTGCCCAGATGAGGTCGGCCGATATTTATGACAACGCCCATAAACTCGCCTTAATGATACCCTTGGGAAGTAAATCCCGAGATTTCAAAACGCAGATTTAATGAGGATACTTAATGATATCCTTGCAGGCTACAAATCATGGGAGAACTCGAAAAACGAAAACCGCTTTACAGTAATGCGGCAAGCCATCTTCTGCAATAACAGCGATTATTGCAATTCGATGACAATGGCGGAGTTCGAGACGAAGTGCAACACGGGAGCTCTTCGTACTGTAGGTTACGACTCCGGTTCGATGCATAAGCTGTTGTTGTACTTGCATAAATACAGTTAGACGTTGGTGCTGCGGCCACTGCCGGGAATACCTCCAGCGCTCCGGCTGTTCATGGTAAGAAGCAGTCAAATCTACGCATACGCACAACTGGTACTGTATGTCATTTGTATTCTGCGATGACAGGTGCCAGTTGGCTGCACATCGCCACCCTGTTAATGCCGGCCATGTTGGCTAGTCGTTCAGCACCCTTTGTCCACTATGTTCCTTGGCTGATGGCAGCGACTGTGCTGACACCACGCGTGGGATTGTTGGTTCAAGCTGGTGAGTCGTTTGTACGCACATTATCCTTGTCTGTTGCTTGTCACGTCTTCCTTACGTTAACGTACCCCTTCGTCCGCTGCGAGCTCGCAACGGGCAGATGGTGCCCAGATGCGCTGTTTAATCCTGCTGGTCACGGGCATGGTTCATGCAGCGATCTCACACCCGTCTTTTAATCTGCAGACTTCCTAATGTATAGAAGAACTGACCCCAAAACGCTTACCTGCTACGACTGTAATAGTGCCCAATTATCAGCTTGCAAAGACGGTGACACTTTGATTGGAACCAATACCATATCAAGAACCTTGTCTTCGGGCTACGTGTCAGAAGTACTGGCGGGCTCTCTTGGGCTGGCCAATCGTCTGGATCCCGCTTGTGTCACATACATTATACAAGAATCCGTGGAGATCCAAGGTGTGAGAACGCTCTTCGCGCAGTACTTGGTCCGCAGACCCGTGTGGATGGAGGGCTTTCCGGAAGAATGCATGAATATAACGGATATGTACACCAAGAAAGGCATAATCAGGGGCTATTCGGCTGTGCACATTGCCCTATTTTGTTGGACGGACAAGTGCAACAGCATCAACCAACAAGCACTAGTCGATAAATGCTATCCTCAACTCGGGCAGACTGACCGCAGCGGATCCTACGGAATCGTAAGGACTGGGTGTTAGCGCCATAATAGTACCAAAGCTGAGGTGCTGCTTGTATTTCATTGTGCAGATAACGGGGCCTGGATGGGACTCGATTCGCTCGGGAATGAGGTCAATGAGCGTCGGGAACCTCACCGCACCTGGGGAGGTAAGAGAATTTTGTATGGATGTTTCGTCCACTACAAACGGAACTGACATACTTACATACGTGCATAGCAATGAACAGTGCTGTAGAATGTGCAACACTGTTCGGCTGAGAAATAACGTGTTCGGGTTCGCACAAAACAGGTTTTTGAGTGAAAAGGCACGTGATGCGCGATTATATGGCCACTTTTTCTCATTATCGTACACCATACCGGCGATTTTTATGTAGGACTGACATCATAGTTTGCCAGTGATGTAAGACTTCTGACAGAGCTGTTTGGCAATCAAGATTGCAGAAACAGAAACTGGTGATATGAGATCAGATAAGGGGTAGCTTTATTCTCTTTTTACATTTATTTTTTGCTCAGACGTCAGCGCCCCGGAACACACAGGCGTCAAATGTGACTTTTATCCAGGTTGACTCGGGATGGGACTATTGTTAAAATCAGCTGAACGTTAATTCGCTGAATTTGTATAAACTTAATAGCGTTATTGAAAACTGTTCGCCTTTGCAGTCTCTACCGCCCTCGCCGGATGAGCGGGCTGCAGGTAATGGCACAGGATCTGGGAGTACGCTGTTTGCTGAAAGTAAGTAGTTTAAGCGTGTAGCATGTTCTTTATACATGCAGGCTCTTTGTCCAAAGATGCACATCATCATCATAATACGTTTTTGCAGGTCCATCCAGCATCCTGCTGCTTTCCTTCCTGTTGGCCGCTGGCCAGGCCGTCTTCACCTTCAAAGTGTTCCACCTTTGTGCCGCCTTCTAACAGCATCACTGGACCGTATATGTTCCTTGGCGCAACTGTGTATTGCAAGACATGATGCAGTTTTGTGGCTCTATTATAATCTTGCACGTTTTCGGATTTGCTTCGTTTAGTATACACAGTGAGGTGCCGCTCTCGGCCTTTTTCTTATCTTTACAACACGAAGTTTAAGTAGATGTATTTCTTAACCTAGCACTGCCCGGTACCAGAAGGAGTCGGAATTTCCACACCAAAATTGGTACTCGCTGGTCAAAAAATCCAATTAAGAAGTAATATTTTTGCGAAGATTTGTCTGACCATAGGTCAGCGAGGACAATACGATGCATTTTTTGCATCAGTGAGCATGATGCATTTTTTACCGCAAAATGGTCAATTTTTTTTAAATCGAGGCACGAAAAATTTTCGACTCTTGAAGCACTGGCTGTGGTCAGTTTTTCCAGGGCTATCCACAGGGATATATTTTGTGGTCATCCGGATGACCAATGGGCAGTTCTGAAAGATGACTTTACAGAATCTGACGAAAATCAGGTGAAAACCCCGCTTTATGCCGGTAACAAGCACTTTCCCTAACTTCAGCAAGTTTAG